>JAVJIF010010544.1:0-114287 GCA_038442645.1 Agave tequilana | reverse complement strand
AACCGAACCGCGCTAGTTCGGTTCGTATTCGGTTTTGTGTTTCAAAAACCGAACTCGACCGAACCGAACCGAATCTCTTACCCCTATATATCACCCCACCCAAATTCAATTTAGTGAATCATATAGTTCATAATAAAAAATGGTGAAAACTTATCTCATTACTTCTAGCAATATCATCTTTTTTATGTGAATATGTGAAAGTTATGTTAAGTACACCATCACAATTAAGAATAATATTTATATTAATATAGTTCTTTTTTTCATTCTTGCCATTAAAAATTAGTAATAATTATGTGAGTTTTGATATAAGAGCCCAAATATAGCGTAAAGTTTTAGAATATGAAATTTTTAATTCACATTAAGGTTAGAGTCTTTTTCTTATTTTTAATTTGGGTATTGAATATTTGAGATTAGAATATTAAAGGATGATAATATAATGGTGATTAAAAATGTAAGAAATGATGGGAAAATATAGGCCTAACCGAAAAAAACGAAAAAACCGAAAAACCGAACCGAACTTAGTCGGTTCGGTTCGGTTCGGTTACTAAGTCTAATCGGTTCGGTTCGGTTTGTAAAAATTAGTAAAAACCGAACCGAACCGACCGATGCTCACCCCTACTCATGCCTATTGTTATGAGTATTGGGCCATGGGTCATATCCCCACACGCACGCACACACGCAAAATTGAATCGGGCCCGGTTCGGATGGCACGTGCCCACGACCTGCGGACATGAATGCAGTTCGATTTAAGGCTTCTTGAACTTGAAAATTTTTTGTTCTTACTTTATCCATTTTATTTGGGATTTTCTATTCGGTTTGACCAAGTACTCCAGATCTGCTCAGGTGTATCGCGAGCCGCATGAACGTGTGTGGATTTGGAGCGAGGCTATTGCAAACGCTGGACTCTGAGAAGCTATAAATACTGCTCTCGCAGTTCATTCTGATAAAGAAAGAATAGCTACATTTATTATGTCCGAACTCTATCTCCCTCCTCTACAATTCTTTATTACAAAGTTTATTAGAGTTTTCATTTTATTTTTGGGCAACGAATCTCCGTTGAGGAGAGGCCTAACTCATCGTCCTGAGCTAGATGCTGGTGAGCTATCGGGGGAGCTCATACCGCTAGGAGAAGAGGTCATTCTAAAGTCCAGATGAGGGACCGACCATCTATCTTTTAGGGCAGTGATTCTGCACGGCTATCACCCTAGGCCAATTTTCTATTTTTTTTCAATTCTGTTATATTAATTGCATGCTTAGGACAAATATTTAATTTAATTAGAAAATTTTATGCTTTGATTTTTTGCATGTGTTTTGAAAATTAGAAAGTTATGTTATATACCCCGCAATCTAAAAGATAGATTATTGTTTAATGATTATTTCATGCAATTTAATTAAGTTTTTTAATACTTGTTCATGCAATATAATTACTTATCTGGTTCATGCATTAGAATTATATGCAATTAGAACATTTTCTTGCAAGTAAAGATAATTATTTAAAATCTTAAAAGAAAAATTTTCATCCTATTAAGTTTATATTTTACTAGTTTTTGCATAGTAAAATTCTTTTGTTCAAATTTTGACAAGGCAAAAAATTTTCTAGAAAATCTTAATAACCTTATTCTTTTTTATTATGAATTTTATTCAATTATTTTCATTACAACATCTAATTTATTTTGTTACAAAAAGAAAATCTTTTACAAGATAATTTAAATCTTATCTTATTTATAAACTTGTATTATAAGATTTTTACATACATTCATTAGTTAATTAACTATTTTTTGTAATAAATTTGTCTAATTAAAATTGTCTAATTCTTGCTATTGCTCTAAGAATTATTTGTTTTGAATCTTGCAAGTCACTTCTTATATATTTCCTGCTAGTTTATTTCTAAAACTTAATTGGACTTGTTGATTAGAAAATTAGAAGTAAATTAGTTTTAAAAATTAGAATAACCTTTTAGAATTATTTCAAATTATAAAAATTAAAAGGGCAAATCTATATCTTGTTATATCTTACTTGGACTATTTGAAACATAATTAAAGAAGGACTATACATTATTTTATTCTGCAAACCCTAACTTAAAAGATACCAACATAAACTATATTCTGACATTTTTAAATAATTTTTAAATATAGAATTCAGCTAGCAATATCCCGTCACTATGGCCAACCCTGATCATTTTAATGTTGTTAAACCGGAGTTCTCTGGCATATATTTTAAGAGGTGGGCAAACCAGATTAAGTATTGGTTGACCACTTTAGGTCTCATATTAGCCATAAATGACACAATTCCTGCGTCTTCTCTTAAACTATCATCTGTTGGATCTTCTCCTGTTAAAACTCCTCCTACAACTCAGCTTAGGTGTCATATCCGACACCTTCAATCGAAAGGTAATCAATTTTTCGACAATTACAAGGTGTCATGTCTCATTAATAAACACCCTTATTCTTGGTCAGCTTTTACTGGAGACCTCCGTCGCAAGTAAGGTGACCTAACTCTTATTCAAGCCCTAAAAACGATTCGCATAGAAGATCAGCGTAGGCAAAATTTCAAACCCAAGTCTGAACTAAAAGCCAAAGTTAACTAGGTGAAAGATAAGCCTAAGCACAAATTTATGAATCCCAAGGGTAAGAAGTTCAAGAAACCCAATCACTTTCATTCTTCTTCTTATACAAACTCTTCTTCTTTCAAACATTTTCAATCTTCCTTCTTCAAACTCAACATCTCTGGCCAGAAGACCGATGGAAGATTTTACTACATCTGCTGGAGAACAAATCACTTGGCGCCTCAATGTTTAAATCGAAAGAAAGAACCTGTTAAAGTTCAACCAAAAGGAAATGGAAGAAATGACGGACACAAGGTCAACATGGTGGAACTGAACTCTAATTCTTTTAGGTTAGATTCTTCTCTTCCTATTATCAAATCAATCACTTTCTCCTCGGACTGGTGGTTAGACTCAGGAGCCAATATTTATATTTGTACTGAAAGCTCCTAGTTTAAATCCTATCAGGAACAATATGGAGGAAGTATGAGCCTGACAGATGACTCCATCTGAGATACAAAGGGAATTGGACGCATTAACCTAAGATGACCTCTGAAAAAATTCTGACTCTTCAAGGAGCCCTGCATGTACCCTCACTTCGGAAGAATCTGATCAGCGAATCATCTCTTCTTAAAACTGGCTATAGGATTGTCAAGGAATCAAATAAGTTTGTAATCTCTAAGTCTAATATTTTCATTTAAAAAGTTTTGTTTGTGATGGTCTTTTCCGTCTCAATATAATTAACTCATTTGATAATTTTTATTCTTATTGCTTTGAGCATTCAGTCTTGTGATATCTGACATAGAAGATTGGGATATGTCAACTTCAATTCTATCAAGAAAATAATAAACTTGAATCTCATTCTTAAATCTTCTTTTGACATATCTTTTAAATGTGAAATCTGTGTTCAAGATAAGAATACCCGAAAATCATTTCTTTCTATCACAAGGACATCTGAATCCCTCGAACTTATTCATAGTGATGTGTGCGAGTCGAACAGAGTTCTCACCCAAGGCAGTAAAAAATATTTTGTGACATTCATTGATGACCACTCCAAATTCTTTTACACCTATCTTCTCAAATTTAATGATGAAGTTCTCAATTAGTTTAAGGTGTATAAGCTGAAACTGAGAACCAACTTGAAAAGAAGATCAAAATTTTAAGATCTAATCGTGGAGGAAAGTATACCTCAAATGAATGACTGAGTATTGCTAAGAGCGCGGCATTATTCATGAGGTAACTGCTCCCTACAATCCTCATTCCAACGGTGTAGCTGAAAGGAAGAACAGAACACTGATGGACATGATGAACTGCATGTTATTCAGTTCAGGTGCACCCGAGAAACTTTAGGGTGAAGCTCTTCTTTCTGCTGTTTTATCCTCAGTAGGGTTTCCCAAAAAGACTCTGACGTTACTCACTATTATCATTAGAAATAGAAAACTAACATTCAATTCTTCAAAGCCTAGGGTTTGTCTGGCTAAGGTTTCAATACTGAAATCGAAGAAAAAGAAAATTGACCCCAAAACTGTTGATGTTATTTTCATCGGATATGCACTAGATAGCAATGTTAATCGATTCATAGTGGTTAACTTTGAGATCAGTGAATTATCTAACACCATCATCGAAGATAGGGATGTTGTTTACTTTAAAAATATCTTTTCTTTCAAGTTTAGAATCCCTAGTGATCCTTCTTGCACTCTCTCTGCCTCTGATATCCCTTCTAGTTCTGCTTCTGCAACTGATTCTGAACTTAGAAGCAAGAGTTAGGACTCTTACATCCTTCGATGGAGACTTTACCTATCTTGTGAAAGGTGATCCTAACTCTTTCAATGAGGCAATGGACTCTTCCGAGTCTTCTTTCTGGAAAGAAGCCATTGACAGTAAGATCAAGTCTATAATGAAGAATAACATTTAGATTTTCACTGACCTTCCTTCAGGATGCAAACATGTAGGTGTAAATGGATCTTCAAGAAGAAACTAAAACCCGTGACAACAGATTAGTTACCAAGATTTCACTCAATAAAAGGGTATTGACTTCTTTGACACCTATTCTCCTGTTACCATGATATCTTTAATCAGAATTCTTCTACCACTTACTTCAATTCATAACTTGTTCATATATCAAATGAATGTGAAAATTGCTTTTTTGAATGGCGATCTCGAGAAAGAGATCTAAATAGACCAGCCAGAAAGGTTCATAGCCAAGGGATAATATAACAAAGTGTGCAAACTGGTGAAGTTCGTGTATGGTCTTAAACAAGCACCAAAAACAATGACATCAGAAGTTAAATAAAGTCATTGTGCATTTTGGATTCATTATCCATGAGTATGACAAGTGCATCTATTCAAAGAAACTTGATAGTGATTACATCATTTTTGTCTCCATGTGAATGACATCTTATTTTTGGTACATCTCTTGATGCAATCCAAAAGGTAAAGGATTATCTATCCTAAAATTTTGATATGAAGGATCTAGGTCCTGCCGATATGATATAGGGAATGAAAATATTCAGAACTCCTAATAGAATTTCATTGAGTTTGTATCATAGCATTGAGAAAATTGTTCATAAATTTAATTTTTTATAACTCTAAACCTATTTCTACACCCTATGATTCTTTAATTGCTTTGAAGAAGAATAGTCTATGTCTCAACTCAAATACTCTCAATTATTAAGTTCACTTCTTTATATTTCCAACAAGATTAGGCCTGACATCTATTATGCAATAGGTAAGTTTTGAGTAGATACACTAGTAATCCTACTAGAGAACACTGGACTGCATTAGAGAGAGTATCAGATATCTTAGAAGCACAATTGGGTATTGTCTGACTTGCACTGGATATCCTGATGTAATAGAAGGGTACAATAATACCAACTGTGTCACTGACTCCAACAATGTAAAGTCTACTATCAGATATATATTCATGTTCGGTGGTGCTACTGTGTCCTAAAAATTCTGTAAACAAACAGTGATTGTCAGGAGCACCATGGAGTCTGAACTTATAGCTCTAGACACTACTTGTACAGAAGCTGAATGGTTAAAGAATTTTTTATTAGAATTCTCTATCGTACCTAAACTTATACTTTCTAATCTCAGTTCATACTGACTCAAGATCTACCATTGAAATTCTAAAGTAAGATAATGCCAATAAGAAGATGAACAAACACATTCAAATCAAACTTAAGTCTGTTCAGTGCCTATTGGGGAAAGTTGTGTCTGGACTTTGTAAAGTCTGAGAAGAATATTGCTGACCCCTTGACTAAGCGTCTTTCTAGGAGTGTGATCCTAGAATCATCGAGGAAGATGAGGTTTAAACTCATAGTAGAGTTCACTGACAGCGGAGAACCTAACCTACCTGATTGGTAGTTGATTCCATGAAAGAGGTTCAATGTGGTAGAAAACGAGCTGGACTGGTGATATCGTTTGTGAAGTATCGACCCGGATTGTTATATCATATATGTAACATTGTAGCTACTACCCCTTCTCTATGGTGACGATGCTCTTATGATACAACTACGTAAGAATGAGGTAACATGTACTGTGAAGGGTTATAACATCCAGCTATAATCCCTTGGAGGACTTAACTACGTAAAAGGAAACCATGGGGCCGGAGTTGGGGGACAGGACTTACCCTAGAAACTCTCATGAGTCGGTTATTGTGAGCATGGCATGTAACGCTCAACCCGCTCGCTCAATAGATATAGACTTACTGTGTGTGTATTCTATCATATCTGGTAAAAGAGGCTACTTCCAGGTGTAGTCCATTATATCTCTCAGGATGGCGATGAATTCACTAAGAAAGGTTCCAGCATAGTCCACCTGCCCCGAATCCACATCATGTTTTGCCCGATTTCATTCGTGTTTCATGATTTGATGATTTGTTTGTTTATTTGTTGATTTATTTTATCTTCTTTAAAACTCAAGTTTTTGAGGGGACTGTTGGATGTGTTTTGAATGTGGAGGGGAAAACTTGAGTTTCCCTCTCATTTGGCTTTAGTTTTAGTCCCACATTGGATAGGAGATGGGAGGTTGAGTAGTATATATACTAACTCCTCCTATGTCTATTGTTATGAGTATTGGGCCATGGGCCACATCCCTACACGCGCACACACGCGCCGAACCGAACCGGGTTGGGTGGGTACGTGTTCGGGTTCGGGTTCGGGCGGTACACGCCCATGACCTGCGAACACGAATGCAGTTCGATTCAGGGGTTCTTGAACCTGAATTTTTTTGTTCTTATTTTATCCGTTTTATTTAAAAAATTCAGTTTGAGATTTTTTAGGATTTTCTCTTCAATTTGACCCAGTACTTCGGATCTGCTTTCGTGTATCGCGAACCGCATGAACGTATGCTGATTTGGAGCGGGGGCAGTTGCAACCGCTGGACTCCGAGAAACTATAAATACTGCTACTCACAGTTCATTCTGATAAAGAAAGAACAGCTACATTTATTTTGTCCTAAGCCTATTTCCCTCCTCTACTTTTCTTTATTACAAAATTCGGTTGGAGTTTTCATATTATTTTTAGGCAACGAATCTCTATCTGAGCAAAGGTCTAACTCATCGTCCTGAGTTGGATGTTGGTGAACTATCGAGGGAGTTTTTACCGCTGGAAGAGGAGATCATTCTGAGGTCTGGACGAGGGACCAACCATTTATCTTTTAGAGTAGTGCTTCTGCACGACTGTCACCCCAGGTCAGCAATCTAATTTCCTTTTAATTCTATTATATTAATTACATGCTTAGGACAAGTATTTAATTTAATTAAAAAAATTTATGCTTTGATTTGTTACATGTTTTTGAAAATTAGAAAGTTATGTCATATACCCCACAACATGCACGAAAAAATAAAATCATAAACAAAGGATCAAATGATTATGTATCATTTTTACCTGTCAAATGACTTGTGCTGAATTAATTTCTGGCCTTCTCTCTTTCCTCAAAGGACACCACGCAGCTATTGGTTTGAATTGAGTTGAAAACTTTGGTACAAAATCGATCCAGCGTCATGCCTGATTTATGCTTAATTCTGTTTGTAGGATGTTGAGTTGCTGATCTGTTGATGGTTCCCAAACCTGTACAATTACGGTTGTCATCTCCAATCTGCAAAATATGCTACCCTTCAAAACTCCATTTTTTGGTTGGACAATCCATCTCCTTCTACTTCAAGGACCAGACCACTGCATCTAATTATCACTCAACAGCATTTTTATTTCAATAGATTCCAGAGCATCCCTTTAAGTTGAAACAAATGCTGCTTTATTCAGAATCTGGGCCTAATGTTACTTCAGATCAGATCTAAAGTGTATAAGAGAGCAACATGAACAAAGTTGGAAGTTGTACTGAGCTTCTCTTTCCATCTATCTAGAATTGAAGTTCTTTCCTGCATTGAGTCCTTAAACTCAACTGAAACCACCAAATGAGGATAGACGCCAATTAAAGGCTTCAATTCTTCATATAATACATCAGCAGTGGTCATTGCATCCTACACAACCAATGATTTGTTTTCAGACCTCCTTGTCATAGCTTCAGAAATTCGCTTCATGCAATCATGAAAATAGAAGCTAAATCTTTTGAGATTACTATGAAATTCTCCCAGTTCTGTGCCCTTGCATCGAGTCCTAACTTCCGCCTTGTTTCATCCAATTTCTTCTCAGCGTCACCCTGTTGTAAAAGATACAACTCAACATCGCACCCACCGAAAATTCATGCACCATCCCACAAATCTTGTTCCAACTACATGCTCCTTACATTTGCCATTTTAATGAGCTGTCCAATTTTCTTTTGCGAATTCAACATCACCACCCCCCAAACTTCATTGCAAGCCCATGATTCAATGCTTATAGCTTCATTGGCATTGATATGAACATCATGATTTCATCTCCATGCCTCCCAACTTACGGTGCATGACCTACAGCTGCTTTGCCTACAAATATGAACGGCCATGCATTGATCTTTCCACAAAAGCATGGGCCCCCTGTGGCAGAGATTAAATTAAGGAATGAGACTGGAAATTGAGAGTGTGGCTAGTCTAATATCAGATTCTTCCACTTGGGTGGTCGCCGTGAAGGAACTCAAGTGGCTCCGATGGCTGTCCGTGCAATGATATTTCTGTGAGGCATTTGGTCGAACAACTGGAGGGTGTGGTAGTGGTGGGGGCATGAACAGCACAGAGAGACTAAGATATTCAAGTGAGCAAGCGAGATGCATGGTTTGGAGTTAGCGAAGATGAAATTGCATCTGGTTTAGCTGGGAAGAAAGGGAACCAGAAGATGATGCAGCAGTCAGTAATGTAATGGTCGCCGCAACATTTGGGTGGATCTTCTTGTTTCCTCCCCTCATTTTCAAAATAAGGGAAATTTTATGCAGACCAATCTCTTTCACTTTTGGTGACTGCACTCACTTTTTCTTTGCACTCACTTGTCAATTTTAATTATCATAATTTGTTCTATAACTCTTAAAATTTTTTAAACTTTCATTTTATATCATATCAATTCAAAGTTACTTATTGAATCCCATCAAATAAAATCCTTAGCTTTTTCTAATATGTCTCCTCTCAATTAGACTTCATTAAACTGTCTCCATCTCTTTGTCTCATCATCAGCAAAGCCCCCTCCATTTTCCTCTCTTTGAAACAAATCTCTCATCCTAATCTCTCATCCTCCATTTCCTTCTCTTCTCTTGAAGAAAAACTCTCATCCTTTATTTCCTTCTCCAGCAAAGAAAATCGAGACAAGCGCCAGAAAATCAGTTTAGCACAAGTGTTATGAATTCAGAAACAAGTGTGATGCAAATGCATTTAGTACTACCCAATGATTTCACTACTCCCCAATTGAAAACTTTATTAGTAATCTGATTCAGATTTATTGCCTTAATAGTATAGATATTATTATATTGAGATAAATATGTGTCATTCTGAAAGGACTCAAGTAGAATCCTTCCAACTCAAATACAAACTTACGACATCTGAATGCAAGATTCATTTCGTTGAAGTTGATCTATATTACTTCAAGTAACTAAAAATAAAAAATCATGTATTTTGAATACGTTTTGTCTATCCATCAAGTAGACGCAAAATGAACGGTCGAAAATAGTATATTACTTAGATCTACATGTATAGACATACAAATTCTCAATCCGACCATTTCACCTTGATCTAAATACTTAAAAAAAACCCACACATCAATTTTTGTTAGATTTTAAATATTCTACACCATTAAACTAATCAACTCACTATTTCGGCTATCTATTTTGCACCTACTTGATGGATATAAAAAAAATATTCAAAATACATGATTTTTTATTTTTAATTCCTTTAAATAATTTAGATCAACTTTAACTGAGTGGATCTTGCATTCAGATGCCGTAGGACTGTATCTGAGTGGAAAAGATTCGGCCTCGAATCTTTCCGAATGACACAAGTCTCTCTCATTGTTTTTCTATATACACTCTTTTCGTTTGTTTAATAACATAAAAACTATTTATTACACCATACCTTATTATTGTCGTTATTGGCTACAAAGATTTGTCCACAGTTTGATGTTAATGTTGATTTTTTCCAACTGACTGGATGTCATGAGATCAAGTAAGCCAATAGTGAAGGATATAATAATTAATAGTAGAACAGGTACACAAACTGTGACTCGTGATATTCAAGTTAAAATTACATTGATCGAGCCATGCATCCTTTTTTTTCTTTCTCCTCTGACCATTTTTGGAGCTTGTACCACTTGTTAAAGAAGTCCAACACTTTTTCCACATAAGATTCCAAGATAATGGTACAATGCTTTGTGAGCTAGTCTTTTTTGATCCGTGCTATTTGGTCACTCGTCTGTCCCCAGTCACAAGTTAACAAGACCCAGCCAAGTTCTCCTAATTTGTAATACAAGGAGAAAAATAAATAAGGAGAGTTGTATGTGGTTAGTTGTGAGTATTTTTAATCGCAGTGTAGTTAAATGCTTTTCATGACGGAAAATTCTACTCACACCCACCTCCTTTACTATCTACACCTACCTTTCTCTTTTCATCCGCTCATCAATTTACGGGTGTTATAGACTTTTTATCTATAGGGATGTTTGGTTAGGGATGGAAGTGAGGAAGTAAGAAAGTAGTAATAGTTCCCTTTGGAACTTGAGAATTGGTTAGTAATTTTCCGGTGTTTGAATATTATTGAGAAGTGTGGTTTGAAAAATGTTATGTCTTTTCCGGTGTTTGGACGGTAATATAGAAGTGGAAGTGGAAAAGTTGACTGCAAAATAATATTAAAATAAAATTAATTAAGAAAAATAAAAATTAGACTGTAATTAGAATGCAAGTGAGATTTACATGATCACAAATTAACTGTTTTGAGTTATAACTTATTATAAATGAGATTTACATGAGAACAAAAATAACTGTAACATCCTAGAAGTGAGGAAATAGTTGTGTAAAAGGGAAAAGAGAAAATGAAAAAGGGTTCTCATATTTCTTTTCCGGTGTTTGGATAGATAGAGAAGTGAGAAATGACATTTTCCCATTTTCTTACTTTCACCCACTTCTTGAAACCAAATAGCCCCTATGGGTAAAATTGTAACTCAAAAATCATTTTTGGAGTGGATGTAGAAAGTAAAGAAGGCGAGTGTGAGTAAAATTTCTTTCAAAGAATTATACCAGCGATTCAAGTTGGTAGGGCTGCTATCCAATGGGGTCCCGATAACATGCCCAAACCCCTTATGAGTACCACTTTGTACTCTCATTTGAATTCAGGTTGCGTACATATTTGTTATACCCATTGTAGGGAGATAGAAGATAAAAATGCATGATAATTTTTTTAAACTCATCATGAAACATAGTCAGAGATCGGAAGCCAAAAGGAGCAAGGACGGCACGAGAAAGGAATTCATTTCTCAGACAGTAGCAGGGCCGGTCGACCGCCCGGTCGACCGACATGCACAAAGCAGGGCTGGTTGACCCAGCGGTCGACCGATGTGCACTGGGTAGCTTTGTCGACCGTAGCAGGAGAACGAAAGACCATCTTGAATTGTATGCAAGGTACAAATTATATGGTTGTTGAATCAATAAAATTTCTCTGCCTTACCCCGAGGACGTAGGTAAATTGCCGAACCTCATTAAATATTGTGTTTGTTTTCTCTCTTGTTCCTTGTTCTTATTATTTTGTGGTACTTCTCTGTTGCATCTATTGGGCTCCTCGCTGGTTGTTACCTCACGCGCAACAAGTGGTATCAGAGCATCCCAGGTTCGTCGTGAGATAGTGTGACAATTCCAAGAGCATTGGTTGTTATTTGGCGGAGATCGTGTCTCGATTTCGGAGCAGCGTTGGACTGTTTGTGGGATCGTGTGTCGATCTCAAAACAGCATTTGCATTACTCAAGGAATCAAATTCGGTAGAGTAGATCGTTTCGGAAACTCTTCTAGGGTTTTACTTTAAGGTAAAGATCTTATCTTTATCTAGTTTGTTTAATCTAACCTCGTTTGCTTTCGCATTGCTTTGAGGGAACCATTGGAAATATGGCCAGAGATAGTACATCTATGATGAAATTCATGAACCCATATCTTTTGAAGATTAATGTGCTGAAGTTTGATGGCAAGAACAACTTCCGTATGTGGAGGTGTGAAGTGATGGATGCATTGACGACATCAAATCTCGAGGACACTCTACGATTGGAGAAAAAGCGTGATTCTACTTCTGAAGAAGAGTGGGACAAGATGAACCGGACGGCGTGTGATTTGATCAGGTTTTATTTGACATAAGACATCAAGCACCATGTGTTACATGAAACATCTGCTAGGCAGTTTGGGAGATCCTGGAGAAGAAGTATCTGACGAAGAGCATTGAGTCGCAGATGCAATTAAAGAGGAGGTTTTATCGCTTCCAGATGAAAAAGGACTCTCCGTTGATGAACACATTGACAACTACACCAAGCTTCTTACAGATCTAGTCAATGTGGACATCAAGATTGATGAAGAGGATAAGGCAGTGATTTTTTTGAATTCTCTTCCGACGAAGAGTATGAGACATTTACTCTTCCTTAATCAATGATAGACAAACACTTAACTATAATGAAGTGTCAGCTGCTCTTGTAAACTATGAAGTAAGGAGGCAAGATAGATTGTCTTCTCATGGGAGTACATCAGCAGAGGCGTTGGCGGTAAGAGGCAGAGGTTCATATAGGAAGGGCAAAGGTGATCGCGAGAGATCGAAGTCCAGGCCAGGTTTCAGAGATCTGAAGAAGAACCAGTGCACCTTCTGCAAAGAACTAGGGCACTGTAAAGTTGATTGTCCAAAGGCTAAAGGTAAGAAGAAGGAGTGAAAGACTAAGGCAAATCTCGCACAGGTGGTCAGTACTCACGTCAGTATTTCACAGGCAGGTGGATCGACTCGGACTCATCGGTATTCTCTTTCTCTGTTACTACTCCTATCGTTGGTTACTCAGGAGATTCTGAGTGGATGTTAGATACTGGAGCTACCTACCATGTGTGCCCAAACAGGGATTGGTTTTCTAGCTTTAAGAAGTTAGAAGGATGTTTGCTATCATGGTGATGATCGCCCATGTAACATGGAAGGTATAGGAGCAGTCCAGATCAAGATGTTCGATGGGATGATACGAGAATTGAAGGAAGTGAGGTATGTACCTCAACTTAAGAGAAATCCTATCTTTGTTGGTGCTTTGAAATCGTTGGGTCTTGAGGTATCAATAAAGGATGAAGTTCTCAAGATGACCAAAGGCTCAATGGTGGTTCTGAAGGGCGTCCGTCAGAATAATCTTTACTACTTGAAGGGTAGTACTGTTATATGACAAGTGGCGACCTCTACTAATACAAATGATGACTCAACCAGGTTATGACATATGAGGCTCAGACACACAGGCGAAAAATCTTTGCAAACCCTTGCAAAGCAAGGACTATTGAAGGGTGCCGAACCTACAAACTGGATTTCTGTGAACATTGTGTCGTCAAAAAGAAGACCAAGGTGAAATTCGGCACAGCGACTCACTACACTGAGGGGATTCTGGATTATGTTCACACTGACGTTTGGGGACCTACCAAGACTGCATCTATTGGAAGTAATCGCTACTTTGTGACTTTCATTGATGACTATTCTAGGCGATGTTGGGTATATACCATGAAGCACAAAGGGGAAGTTCTAAAATTATTTGTGGAGTGAAAAAGAATTTGGAGAAAAGCACGGGAAGGAAGATCAAGGTCCTCCGGTCAGATAACAGAAGTGAGTATAAGTCTGATCTTTTCCTAAAGCTATGCCATGATGAGGGCATAGACAAGCACTTTACAGTAAGGGAAACACCGCAACAAAATGGGATAGCAGAAAGGATGAACATGACTTTGCTAGAGAAGCTCCGTTGTATGTTATCCAATGCCAGATTATTAAAGAACTTTTGGGCTGAGTCTTTGGCATATGCTTGCTATCTCGTCAATAGATTGCCTGCATCTGCGATAGGAGGTAAAGTTCCTCTGAAATTTTAGTCAGAGAAAGCTGCTCAGTACTACGATTCGCTAAGGGTATTTGGGTGTCTGACCTACTACCATGTTAAGGAAGACAAGTTAGACCCAAGAGTGAAGAAAGGAGTGTTCGTAGGAATCAAGAGAAGAATAAAACGCTACAAAATCTGGCATCCTAAGGACAGGAAATTTTTTCTCAGCAAGGATATCACATTCGATGAGGCTTCAATGTTGAAGCTTACAATCTCTCAGCGGGTGGAGATTGAGAAAACCAAAGAAGTATCACAGCAGGTGGAGAGTGATACTACTTCACCATCTCTAGAAAGCTCAGTATCTTTGGAGATTATACCTACGGTGACACAGGGTAGTGATCATGTAGCCGAGCAGGATGCTGATGATGATGAGGATCAAGGACAGGTTATGGGTGATGTCCATGAATCCATTGCAGTTGGAAGACCCAGAAGAAAATCACACAAACCAAGTTGGCTCACTACAGATATGATTGTAGCCTATGCTCTTCCAATCGTTGTAGAGGCAATATCGTCTACATATAGGGAAGCTGAAATTAGTTCAGAGTCGAAAATGTGGAAGGATGCGATGGAAGAAGAGATAATTTCTCTACACAAGAATGACATTTGAGAACTGACAGAGTTACCCAAAGGAAAGAAGGCAATTGGTTGTAAGTGAGTATATGTAAAGAAACAGGGATCTCTCAAGGAAGATATTGTACGTTATAAAGCTAGGTTGGTGGCGAAAGGCTACGCACAACGAGAAGGCATTGATTACAATGAGGTATTCTTCTTGTTGTAAAGTACTCGTCAATTCGAATTTTGTTGGCACTGTAGCACAGTATGAGTTGGACCTTGACCAGCTCGATTTGAATACCGCCTTTCTCCATGATAATTTTGATGAGGAGATCTATATTACTCGGCCGATGGGTTCAAAATTGTAAGCAAGGAGAATATGATATGCAAGCTGAAGAAATCGCCGTATGGATTGAAACAATCTCCTAGACAGTGGTACAAGCGTTTCGACAGCTTCATCAGAGGGAAAAGGTACACACGCAGCCATTATGACCCATGTGTGCATGACAACAAGCTACCTGGAGGAGAGTACATCTATCTACTGTTGTACGTAGATGATATGCTTATCGCTTCTAAAAACAGATCCGCAATTGATAAATTGAAGAAAGACTTATCTTCCAAGTTCGAGATGAAGGATCATGGTGAAGTAAAGAAGGTGCTAGGGATAGAGATTGAGCGAGACCGAAGGAGTGGCAAGGTGAGCTTGACATAAAAGGGTATTTGTAAAAGGTACTTCAAAGGTTCAACATCGACGATGATACGAAATTGTAAGTACACCACTAGCTCCTCATTTCAAGTTAAAAGTCACTATGTCTCCAACTACTGTTGAAGAACGTGAGTACATGACTCGTGTGTCGTATGCCACCGCAGTTGATAGTTTGATGTATGCAATGGTGTGTACAAGATCAGCCTTGTCACGACCTGTCTCAATGATTAGCAGATACATGCATGATATTGAAAATGGTCATTAGGAGGCAGTAAAGTGGGTTCTACGGTACATTAAGGGTACCATAAATGTTGGATTGGTATTCGAGAGGGATTCCACAGGTAAGTAGGAGTGCATCAGATATGTTGACTCCGACTATGTAGGGGACCTTGACAAATGCCGATCTAAACGGGGTATGTGTTTACATTATCCCAGGCACCGGTGAGTTAGCGCTCTATTCTACGGTCTACTGTTGCATTGTCTACTACAGAGGCCGAGTACATGGCCATGACAGAGGCTATGAAGGAGGCAATATGGCTTCAAGGTTGCTTGAGGACTTGGGGATTGAACAAGATCTGTTGAAAATCAATTGTGATAGCATGAGTGCTATCTACTTGGTGAAGAACCAGGTGTATCATGTAAGGACGAAGCACATAGACGTCAGATTCCACTTTGTTCAAGAGATTCTTGATGAAGGTGATATTAAGTTACTAAAAAATCACACAAAGGAGAATCCCACAGATATGCTTACTAAGGTGGTGACAGGAGTGAAGTTTGCACATTATAAAGAGTTGTTCCATATCCTTCCAGTTGTTTGAGCTCAGTAGAGCTCGTTTGGATGAACTACAGATGACTTAATCCCTTAGGCAAGGTACGTAGACAGCCACACTAGTGCAGCCACTTTCGAGTTGACAGGTACTATGATGAGTTCGGCTTAGATTTGAGAAATCTTCACCGACGTGGAGAATTGTAAGGAGAGAGAAGATAAAAATGTACGATAGAGTTTTTTTAAAACTCATCAGGAAACAAGTGCAGAGATCGGAAGTCAAAAGGAGTAAGGACGGCGCGAGAACGGAGTTCATATATCAAACCAGCAGCAGGGCCGGTCAACCGCCCGATCGACCGGCATGCACAAAGCAGGGTTGGTCGACCAAGCGGTCAACCGCTGTGCACATGCACAGGGTAGCTCAGTCGACCGCCCGATAGCAGGAGAACGGCGACCGTTCGGTTGACTGACTAACAAGATGAAACTTTCGGTTAGACATGGTCGACCGAGTGGCCGACTGGGTGCTTGGGTCGGTCGGTCGATCGCCCGGTCGACCGACAGGTGTATCTGGGCGCAGATCTTTCTTTCCTTTCAGGATTCGGACTTTGTTTCTGAATGAAAACGAATCCAATTGGGGTTTTCTAATTTCCTGGGTCTCTTTGGTTATAAATAAAGGGACAGAGCCCTCTTGAATTGTATGCAAGGTACAAATTGTATTGGTTGTTGAATCAATAAAATCTCTCTCTCCCTTGCCTGGAGGACGTAGGCAAATTGCCGAACTTCGTAAATATTGTGTTTGCTTTCTCTCTTGTTTCTTGTTCTTTTTATTTGTGGTACTTCTCTTTTGCATCTATTGAGTTCCTCGCTGGTTGTTGCCTCGCGCGCAACACCCATCAGGTTACAGATAGGATATTTAATACAAAGATTCATATCTTTCCTTGGATCTAAGGTACATAAAGGCAATTTAAATCTTTCCAAAAGGATTAAAAAACAATACTAATAAAAAATATAAAAAGACAAACATTATTCAAGCATTAAGCACTAACCAAAGAAATTGAAAATTCATTAAAAAAAAAAAAAACCTAATGGAATTAGTGAGTAAAACTATTATAATACTTCCTCATTAAAGACTTAAAAAAACTCAAAAATAAGTAAGCTCTATTTTTTTCCCTTAGGATTGAAGTGTTAATGAGTTATGTAATTAATTGATACAGATGGTTCGATAAACCTTTGACTGTTAGTAAGTCAACGTATTTTAAAGTAACAAGTCAGGTGCAATGAAAGTCTACTCACTAATACATATCAGTATATTTATTTAAATAAATACTCATGAAGGAGAATAAAGCCTATTTTCAAATTTAGGTTGAAAAATATCCTTATTGATCGTGAATGGAGATATATGAACTCTAACATCCATAAGAAAAAGAAGTGTGTTGGCTTGAGTAAATGCTCAATTAGCATAAATCAACTAGTTAATCCTGTGTGAATGTGAATGTTAAAATTTGATCCTGAATTGTGGGGAAATTTAAAGCGCTAATAAAAGTTTAGGGTCTACTGCCCTGAGTAATGATCCATTATCATTCTTTTAATCTACTATTATTTATTATTTTAGAAGTTTTTTTTTTTTTTGAGAAGACCCCCTACCGTTCTTAGAAAATTCAAATTCCAGTTAGCTCCCTTCTAATACTATGCGTCTGTTTAGTTGTCGTAATTGGTCATAATTCATAAGTCGTAATTGGTAAACTTTTTTACAGTTGTAAATGAGTTACATGCATACATGTAAGTTTTATGTGTTTGGTTGGTAATATAAAATTGTAAGTGAGAAAGTGTATTGTGTTTTACTACATTTGGTTATTATAATGTGTAAGTTGTAAATGAAAAAGTTGACAACACATTAACTATTTAGTGATTAAAAAAATTTAAATATTGCAAATAAGTATTAAAAAAATTAAATATTAAAAAAATTAGTATTAATATAAAAAATAATATAAATTTGCCTGACCACAAAATTAACTGTAACTGAGTTATAAGTGAGTGGCAGTTGGATTGAATAAGTCTTTTACGAATTATGATCCAAACAAATACCGTAATTATAATTAGACTATAAGTCATTTACGAATTACGGCGTTTTACGATCTTTTACACGAAAGAAACAGCCTCCATGTCGGAGAAGAATCCATATTTTCCTTGGCATCATATTCTTTCTCTCTGATTTTTGGATATATTGATGCAATGCAAGGCCGCAAGGGAATCCATAATTTCCTCATCAAATCACAGCACATCAGGCCTCAAGGTACACATTTCACCAGCAACCAAACACTAATGAAGTCCCAAACAGAGTCCTCGTTGATGCTGACCACAATCAATATGCAAAAAAAAGTAAGGACGCTTTAGTTACTATTATTTTTTAATTAACCAAGTTAATAGAATCAAAAAAACATTTTTTTTTAATTCTAAAAAGGGGATGTATTTTAAAATCTAGAAGATATGAAAGAATATCAATGATCTGAGGTTAAATTTTAAATTTTTAAATATCAAACGATTTGAAGGGTGTATATTTAAATGTAGGGTCTGTTTGGTTGTCGTAATTGGCTGTTATTCTAAGTTGTAATTGATAAAGTCTTTACAATTGTAAATGAGTTACATGCATGTAAGCTTTATGGTGTTTGGTTGGTAATATAAAGTTGTAAGTAGAAAAGTGTATTGTATTTTATGGTGTTTAGTTGTCCTAATGTGTAAGTCGTATGTGAAAAAGTTGATCACAAAATTAACTATTTGATGATTTAAAAAGTTTTAATATTGCAAATAAATATTAAAAATTTTAAATATTAAAAAAATTTAATATTAACATAAAAAAATAATGCAAATTTGTATGACCACAAAATTAACTGTAACTAGGCTGTAAGTGAGTAGTAATTGGGTTGCAAGTGAGGGGTAATTGAGTTGTGTAAGTCTTTTACGAATTACGGTCCAAATAAACACCGTAATTGTAACTGAGTTGTAAGTCATTTACGAATTACGGACTTTTACGCGAAACAAACGCCCCGTAATCGCTTTGATGAGCAAGGTATTGAGCCGAAAATAATTGCCACACGTTTTTCGCGAAGTGCAAGTTAAATTGAACTCTATTATCTTTATTTCATGGTGTCAAAAAAAAAAAAAACACAAAAAAACAAAGATTCATATTCTCATTCTGATCTCACCATCACCACCTCCTTCTCCGCCTTCCAAATTCTATTCATCATCTGAATGAATTCCTCTGCTCTCTTCTCCAACTCGTAGTCCTCATCATCAAATTCGCTTACTTCTTCTTCCTCTTCTTCCTCTTCTCGCTCATTCTCATCTTCTTCTGCTTCTCCGATTGCAGCTTCTTGGGGTTCGCCTCGCAGATGGCGTCTACAACTTCAACTGCAGCGGGCTTTGCTGCACCGAGAAGAAGAAGAAGGGCAATGATCAGATTGCAGATGCAAAAGGCGAGAAGCGATGCGTGAGAACGAGATGAAGATTGACCCACAAACTCTATTGTAGACTGCAACATTAGCTTCGCCTGTTATGTTTTTTGATGGTAGAAAGTGGGGATGATTGAAGGCGAGTTGAGTTGGGGAGTGAAATTTGAAGGCAACCCCTTTTAAAGGGCTCCTCGATGCACTAGATCTTGAAGTGTGCTGGAGAAGATTTCCATCTGGTTTGACTCTCAAAAAAGATTTGGGAGTTGAGACAGTCTTGGTAGGAAAGCTATGGGTTTTTTTTTTTATTTTTTTATTGTCAATGGAGATCAGCTTGCTTGCACTGGAACATTATTATACAGAGTAAATTGCATTATACCACCCACACTATCAACATTTTGTAACAAAATGAGCCAAAAAAAAAAAATCCAGTAGGAAAATAGAGGGCGCTGAAAGTGGGCATTTCAGGGTGCCAGTTTTCCGCTCGTTTTTGAGAGAAAAGCAAAGGAATTCTGACAACCAAATTTAAAAATTATTTTATTGAACGGTGAGGAGTGTTAGGTTTAGGGGTGCCATCGGATCGGATACGGATCGGATATTACCTCTACCATATCCATATCCGCACCCAACCTTCGGATACGGATACGGATACGGATATTGACGGATGTGAAAAAATGATATCCGTATCCGCCAAAATCGGATATCAGATATAAATCGGATATTAGCGGATCGGATGCGGATACTAATCGGATATGTTAAAAATGGATATGGTTAAAGATAAATTAAACAGAAATACTTATATTACTTTTTATCTCATCTACTACAATATTAAATGTGATACATACTATGATATTATTGTGTACATATCAATACATTCATCGTATTCATTGTCATTGACTTCTATAACAATAGATTACACGTCTTCCGGTACTAAATGCTGATTCGGATGACATGGTTGATGTCGAAATACTCAAAATATCATGTGGTGCTCTTGCAAGAATCGAATACTTTTCATTATTACTTTTTCACCAACTCAAAATATCAAAATTTAATACCTTATTCCATTGAAGAATAGTCTTCTCCATACCGATATCATTATGAAGCACGCAACATTCGGATATCGGATCGGATACGAATAAGATATTACTTTTACCATATCCGTATCCGCACCTACCTTTCGGATACGGATACGGATACGGATACGGATACGAATATTGACGGATGTGAAAAAATGATATCCGTATCCGGATTGGAGGCGGATTCGGATGCGGATATCCGCGGATAATCCGTATCCGGTGGCACCCCTAGTTAGGTTACTCTCTTCTCTCTCCCCACTCCTCTCTCCACTCTCAGCTCTCTCCCCCCTTCCTTGTTTCTCTGTCTCAATAGTGAAAGATCCAACGGCTTCTAATTATCTATATGGGGCTTCTTCAGAACTAATTTTTTTTTAGTTCTTGAGCTAATTTCTACCCAAATCTTCAGATAGAAGAGTAGATCACAGGGCTTTGTGGCTAAGAAGCAATGTTGGTAGCTTTGAGCCTGTGGGTTTTCATCTATCTTGGTCGGCATCTCCTTCGTTGTGGGTTTTACTCTACCTTAGTGTAGATCTCTCTTGCCTGTGGGTTTTACTTTCTGGCCGTGGTATTGATCTCTCTTGGACGTTAAAAACTAGTCATTGATAGGTCTGCTCATTAGTCATTACTTGTTGTTACGGTGGACAAATTTTCAAGGGGTAATTTTACCAGGAAGTGTTTTTAATGCACATAACAAAGCCTCGCTTTGCTTTTCTTGAGCCAGTTTTTCTAGGGCTGCAAATAGGACTGAGCCCACTTGGTCATTGTTGTTGTGAGGCCCACATTGAAAATTGGATGTTGTCAGTTTTCTGTGATCTAATGTTTTTGCCAAACATGCCCTAAAGCGAATAAAGAGAGGGATTTTTGGTCACAACTATTTTTACTAGTGAATTATCAAACCAAACAAGCTTGTTTAGTTAAAGGTGAAAGTGAGGAGGTGGTAATAGTTTTCTTTAGAACTTAAGAATTGGTTAGTAAGTTTTTCGGTATTTGAATGTTGTTAGAAAGTGTGATTTGAAAAATGTTATATTTTTTCCGGTGTTTAGATGATAATGTCGAAGTGGAAGAGAAAAAGTTGACCACAAAGTTGATCGCAAAATAATATTAAAATAAAAATTAATTAAGAAAAAAAAAAATTGGACTGTAATTAGAATGCAAGTGAGATTTACATTAGCAAAAAATTAACTGTTTAGTGCTACAACTTATTACAAATGAGATTTACATAACCACAAAATTAACTGTAACACTCTGGAAGTGAGGAAATGGTTGTATAAAAGAGAAAAGAGAAAAGGAAAAGAATTTTTTCATTTTCCTTTTTCGGGTTTGGATGAACAGCGGAAATGAGAAAAGACACTTTTCACTCCTCACTTCTACCCAATTCCTTAAGGGTATGTTTGGTTGCAAGGAAGTGGGCGGAAGTAAGGAAATGGGGAAGTATAATTGCTCACTCCCCTATCTATCCAAACACTGGAAAACAAAAATAAGAAAACCCTTTTTCTTTTTTCTTCTCTCTTTACACAACCATTTCCTCACTTCTAGAGTGCTACAGTTAATTTGTGGTCATGTAAATCTCATTTATAATAAGTTGTAGCATAAAGCAGTTAATTTTTTGGTCATGTAAATCTGACTTGCATTCTAATTACAATCCATTTTTTATTTTTCTTAATTATTTTATTTTAATATTATTTTGCGGTCAACTTTGTGGTTAACGTTTCCACTTTCACTTTCCATTACCATCCAAACACCGGAAAAGACATAACATTTTCCAAACCACACTTCCCAACAACATCCAAACACCGAAAAATTTACTAACCAATTCTCAAGTTCCAAATGGAACTAATACCACTTCTCACTTCCTTACGTCCTCACTTCCACCCTTAACCAAACAGGCCCTAAATCCAAACAGCCCACAAAACAAACAAGTTGAGGAAAAGCCAATGGGCCCCACATAATTCAAAATAAACCCTCACTTTTTGCTCACTTTTTGGAGCTGTTTGTTTCGCCGTTTTACAGCGTAAAAGTCTGTAATTCGTAAATGACTTACAATTCAATTACAATTACGGCGTTAGTTTGAACCGTAATTCGTAAAAGACTTACGCAACTCAAGTACCACTCACTTGCAACCCAATTAGCACTCACTTACAGCTCAGTTACAGTTATATTTGTGGTCATGCAAATTGTATTATTTTTTTATGTTAATATTAAAAAAATTAAATTTACTATTTTTAATATTTATTTGCAATATTAAAACTTTTTAAATCACCAAATAGTTAATTTTGTGGTCCACTTTTTCACTTATGACTTACATATTATTACGGCAACAAACACCGTAAAATACAATACACTTTCCCACTTATAACTTATATTACCAGCCAAATACCGTAAAACTTACATGCATATAACTCATTTACAACTGTAAAAGACTTTATCAATTATGACTTACGAATTACAGCCAATTACGATAACTAAATAAGCCATCCATCAAACAAACATTCCTGAGAGAGTACAACACTTCTAATATTCAAGATTTAACATAAAAATCTTGTAAGCTACCTTAGATCAGACCACAAATCTCATAACAATAAAAGGGCGTTTCGGTCGAAACAAATATATATATATATATATATATATATATATATATATATATATATATATATATATATGGGGTTACTGTACCTCAGCCGACGGCTGAGAGAGTTTCTCAGCCCGCGGTGACGTGGCTGAATATATGCCACAAATCGGCCGCAGAGTGTAGGCGCTAAAAAACAAAAAAATCCCGCCTAAACATTCCTGAATCAAAATGACAAAAATACTCCATAAATCCCGCCTAAACATTCGTGAATCAAAATGACAAAAATACTCCTTTTTTACTTCTTAACTGCCATAAACTCATCCACAAACAAATTTACCTAAAATAATTTTCAGTTGAATATATCTACAGTTATAAAATTCGTAATTCTACTACATCGAAAATATAATAGAGAAAAATTGGATGAACATAATGTGAAATAAACAGAAGCATGCCTTCTGTAACAGAATTCTCACTGTTTTACAAATTCCGCGATCATAGTCGCAGTCATAACATAATAAAACTTTCAATCATTACGACCATGGTCGCAGACTTAATACAAAATAACTTTCAATTTTAAATGGCGACTGTGACACTAGTCGCAGTCATAGTATAACAAAAACTTTTTTATATCACGCATGACCATAGTCGCATTCCTTATAACATAAAAAAATAACAGACGAAAATATGTTATCGTACAGCACTACGACCTCCTTCAGCACTGCGACCAAAATATCAATCTTTTTTCGCATGCCTTATGTAAAAGATTTTTATAATTTTACAAGGTAGTTTAGTCACGCGACCCTGAGATCAGTTCGCGTATATCACATCTTATAAAAATACTATATTAATTACACTGAATTTAATGAAGTAATTAATAATCTATCTACCGTGATACAACAACAGTCTATAAAAAAGAAATGCACTAATAGTCGCAGTCCTACGATTGTCACTGTTGTTCTTAAACACTGCGACTATAGTCGCAGTCCTACTTCGCATGCAATAAGTTACAGTGAAGATCAAACATATAAAACCATACATAAACTGCGACTATAGTATCAGTCCTTAGACACCGTTATTACATATAACTTAGTAAAAAAGCTCACCCAAAAAAAATGTTGTCGTGAGTACTGCGACCATAGTCGCAGTACCACGACTTGCTCTCGTTAAGCACTACGATCATAGTCGCAGTCCTTGTCCGAATTCAATATGTAAAAAAAATAATAATTTATACATTACATGCGAAAAAAAGTAAAACTGCGACTATATTAAAAAATCATTAAATTTCAAATCAGATAACAAAAAAAATAATAAAGAAGCATTCAAATTAGTTTCGTGATTTGATAAAAAAAGTTTGCAGTTTGGCCACAGTTATAAAAGATAATTGTGACAAAATTGAGTAACGTCAGAAAATATAAAATTATAATAAACTATACAAATCTACTGTCTTTTACAGCAGGGCTATTTAGTAATTTCAACTATTTTGGTAAGCGGGCCGTCCTTTCTAGTGTGGCTAATAATGTGCCACGACACCGCAGGCTGAGTGGATCTCTCAGTCGTCGGCTGATATACATTTCTCTCTCTCTCTCTCTCTCTCTATATATATATATATATAATATATATATATATATTATATATATATATATATATATATATATATATATATATATGAGAAAAATGTATATCAGCCCGCGGGCTGAGAGTACTCTCTCAGCCTGCGGTGACGTGGCTCAATTTGTCACCTCACTGACTTGCGGCCCGCTTTTAGGGAGAAGTTAAATTACCAAATACCCCTTATGATAACTTTTCCTTATTGTTTATTATTATTTTCCCCCCTTTTATTTTGCCGCTCTTTATAGGATATAAATTACTTTTCGCCTTATTTCTTTACCTCTTTTTGAAAGATCTAGTTTCTCCTTTTCAGCCTGGGATAAAATTTTTTTGAAAATATAAAATCTTTTCAGATCAATGTTTTCAGCCTGCGATAAAATTCTACTTTATAGTTTATTTTTTTTGTATATAATGTAGTCAGAGTCTTTGGTCGCATTGTACATTTAAACTGCGACCTTAGTCAAAGACTTTGGTCGTAGTGTACATGGTTAAATGCGACCAAGGTCGCAGTGTTGTTATTGATAAAGATGGCCAGCAACTGCAATCTAAGGTTGCATTACATGGACTGCGACTTTGGTCGCAGTACGTTAAGTAAGTGTTTTCCTTTAGATTAACATGCATAGCGACCAAGGTCGACACTGCTGTTTTGGTTTAAGACTGCCGCCAGCAACTGCGACCAAGGTCGCCGTGTTGTTGTTTTATTAAGTGTTGTTTTGGATTAAGTCATTTTTTTGAATCTAAATGAAAAATGAAAAGTTGTCTGTTGTCTGATGCGACTTGGAGTCACTCCGTGAGATGCGACCTGTCATAAAGATTTTATGAGATCTTTTTAACGTCAAGTCTACGTTGACGAACCCGCACCATTCGTTGTTTCCCGAAGCTGTTGTCCATGCGTCGGCTCTTCATTGGGTTTAGGCGTTAATGTCTTTTAATGCCAAACCGGCGCTGGCGGTTGGAGACCATTAAGGCCGACGGTTCTGATTAATGAACCATTAATTATGGTTATTATGGGCTGGCTATAAATAGGGCCCACACTCTCCCTTTAACAGCCCATAATTAGACTGTTTTCATTTGAGAGCAATTACTCTGAGAATTTCCGCCTTCTTCAGAGTCTCTAACAGGGGCCTGCCTCCATGGATGAAGATGACCCTATGCACGAAGATGACCCAGAGCTTGATTGTCCTTTTTCAGGTTCGCTGGGCCTCTGGGAGAATATTTTGGCCGGTGAACTTGATCGATGTTCGTCCACAAGGGAAGAAGTCATGGTCCTCGTCGTCCGCAAGAGAAGAAGTCATGGTCCTCGACGTCCACAGTTTTTTAATACATGGGGACCTCAATAACACCACTGCTCTTATTCAACAAGGGCTCTTTGATGTTTAATCTTCTTTGTACTGCTATATTGTAACACTCAATCATATTGTATAAGAGAGCGTTTTGTATCATTTTCACACGCCTGGAGATAAATGCCTGGACATAAATAAAAAGACCTCAATAACACTACTGCTCTTAGTCAACAATGGCTCTTTTTTATGTTTAGTTTTCTTTATACTGCTATATTGTAACACTCAATCTTATTGTATAAGAGATCGTTTTGTATCATTTTCACATGCCTGGAGATAAATGCGTGGACATAAATAAAAAGCATATTTGTTTTTATAAACTACGACCTTTGGTCGCAGTCATGCATTGCAAACAAAACAACTTGGACCAAAGACGACACTGCGACCAAGGTCGCATAAAACTACAGTGCAAACAGAAACAACTGCGACCAGGGTCGACATTGCGACCAAAAACTGCGACTAAGCAATTGCTGCGGTGACGTGTCACCTCGTCGCAGTGTTGTTGTTGATTAAGACTAAAGACCAGCAACTGCGACCAAGATTGCAGATTATTTTTTAAGATTGCGGTCATCAATTGCGACCAAGGTCGCAGTGTTGTTATTGATTATTTATAAAGACCACCAACTGCGACCAAGGTCGCAGTGATGTTGTTGATTAAGAGTAAAGACCAGCAACTGCGCCAAGGTCGCTGTGTATTTTATTAAGACTAAACACCAACAACTGCGATCAAGGTCGCAGTTTATTTATTAAGACTACGGTCAGAAACTGCGACCAAGGTAGCAGTGTTGTTGTTGATTAAGACTAAAGTCCAGCAACTGCGACCAAGGTCGCAGTGTATTTATTAAGTCTGCGTCCATGGTCGCAGTATTTCAACCAATACCTAGTAGTAAAAAATGTAATTCACACAATTAACTTTAGAAACAGATTTATATATATTTAAAAAGAAAAACAAAATACAATTTTTTAACTTCTAATCGTTGTCATCACCATCGTAATCAGATTCGTCGTCAAGAGTCATGCTTTCGTCTTCTGTATCGCTTTCGTCTTCTGTCTCTTCCTCCTCTTCAGGTACAGTCTCATCGTCGCTTTCTCCTCTTCATGTTTGTGTTTTGGTTCATCAATGAACTCCCAGAAAGGGTCGTCTGTATCAAGCTCAGATTCTGACCGTAGCGAGACATTGTTTCAGAACTAAATATAAAATCATCATTTGATGATTGGCTTCTTTCCGGTGAAGACGGTGGTGATGGTGAAGACATTGTTTGAATGTATTGGCTTCTTTCCGGTGAAGACGGTGGTGATGGTGAAGACATTTTTTGAATGTATTTTCCGAACAGTGAGAGTAACGAGTTTGAGCAAAAATAACTTAGTATGTTTTTAATCCTTTGCTCATGACCCTTTATATATTTTTAATCCCGGAATTCCAAAAGGTTTAAGCTCTCGGACTACGTGAATATCTCTCAAATATATTTTCTATCTTTTCCCAAAAATTGTATACTTCCTAGGTGACTGTTCAGTTATCCAAAACAGTTTAAAAGTTAATACACTATAATATTAAATTACTTTGAACTCCAAAACAGTTCATTATTGCGACCATAGTCGCATTGGGAACTGATAAATGATTAAGTAACTGCGACCATAAATTGTCAACTGTTAGTCATCAAATATTTGTCCTTCGTATAATTTCTGAATGTTGTCTGATACTCCTATGAACAATTAAATTGGTTTTTTTTATATATTATGCGACCATGGGACTGCGACTATGATCGCAGTACTGCGACTAAGGTCGCTGTGTTTAAGAACAACGGATATGTAATTAAAAAGAGCTTTATAAGTTAATACAGTGAGAAAGAGACCTTACAAAAAAAGAGAATTAAAAGCTTTTTAAAAGAAGACAAATTTGGTTGAATATCAGAAGATCAGGAAATCCTAATCCTCGTCATTATCACCATCATAAGCAGATTCGTCGTCTTCATTCTCCTGGTCTTCCTCTTCATCAATTATTTCCTCATCATCTTCCTATTTTTGAGATTTTTTTTTCACCGATAAACTCCCAGAATGGATCGTCTATATCAAGCTCTTCGTCTGACCTGCTGCGAGAAAGCGAGCCTACAGCATCAGAGGTCATGCTTTCATCAAGTATGTCTCCGTCAAGTGGCAGAGGAATAATGTCTTCCTCACTAACCCACATGAAAAACTTCATCATCCTCATGAATAGGAGGATCAGTTAATACATTATTTGATGTAGTTAGATAGTCAAAAGGGGTGAAGTCCAGACTGGTATCAGATTCACTAGAATATCCTGAAGAAAAAGGACCGGTGGGGGAACGATTGAAGTTGAAATCTACGTGATCAGAGGAAGAAGGTGGGGAAGACATGATTCAAGAATGAATTTTTTTTAAAAAGTTTTGTAATCAAATTGAAAAGGTAGAGCAAAATATAGTTTGTAGGTATGAGATAATATATTAGTTACAAGTATTATATAAAGATAAATATTGTGGAAGAACATGAATAGTAACAATAATTGTTACAGGGGACGGTTGAGTATGGTTTAATACGTGAAGTACAAATTAACTTTTTATAGAATTGTTTGCCTATATCTTTAGATTACGTATGGTGCACATCTTTCCTTTCTCGGAGATTAACATTAGTGCGTCTCTTTTTCTAGACTGTTGTTGTATCACGGTAGATATAATATTAATTACTTCTTTTACATAAGGCATGAGAAAGAAGATTGCGAATTTGGTCGCAGTACCGAAGGAGGTCGCATTGCTATATGATTGCATTTTTTGTCTGGTATTCTTTATTCTGTATTAAGTCTGCGACCATGGAATGTTTTTTTACTTTTCAATGCTAGAAGTCGCAGTCGTCATATAAAAGGGGTATTTTTGTCAATTTGTTTCACGATTGTTTAGGCGGGATTTTTTGATTTTTTTTTGCGCCCACACTCTGCGACCGATGTGTGGCCTATAGTCAGCCACGTCCCGCAGGCTGAGAAACTCTCTCAGCCTGCAGGCTGAGGTACAGTAAGCCCTATATATATATATATATATATATATATATATATATATATATATATATATATATATATATATAGAGAGAGAGAGAGAGAGAAATGTAAATCAGCTGACACAGGAGGCAACTCCCTCCTATGTCGCACTCAAAAATCAATTTTCCGAGTGAATTTTCAAGATCTGACCGCACATTATCATTTTCATACTTTAAGATATACACATATAAAAAATTAAGTGCTTTGAAGTTTGTTTACTCCATTTTCTTTTGGTTCAAACATTAATGGTTTTTAACAATAGAACAAAATAGAACGATTAGATCAATAAGTAAACGAACTTCAAATCACTTGATTTTTTTATATGTGTATATCTTAGAATATGAAAATGATAATGTGCGATCGGATCTTGAAAATTCACTCGGAAAATATGATTTTTGAGTGCGACATAGGAGGGAGTTACCTCCTGTGCCAGCTGATTTACATTTCTCTCATATATATATATATATATATATATATATATATATATATATATATATATATATATATATATATATATATATATATATATATAGAGAGAGAGAGAGAGAGATGGGAATCAGGTTACACTGATAACTCAAGTTTTCGATTAAATTTTCAAAATCTGATCACACATTATCATCTTCATATTCTCAGATATACATATATAAAAAATCATCTGATTTGAAATTTGTTTACCCCATTTTCTTTGGGTTCAAACATTAACGATTTTTTAACTGTAAAATAAAATGGAACGATTAGATCAATGAATAAATGAACTCCAAATCACTTGATTTTTTATATATGTACATCTTAAACCATGAAGATGATAATGTGCGATCGGATTATGGAAAAAAATATCAAGAGATATGATTTTTGAATGCGACATAGGACGGAGTTGTCTCCCGTGTCAGCTGATTTACATATTTCTCATATACATATACATATACACATATATATACACACACATATACATACATACATACATATATATATATATATATATATATATATATATATATATATATAAATGATCCGATAAGAGAGCTAGCTTATGTGAGAAGATGAGAAAGAGACATTGGAACCGTTGGATTAGTTTCTGAGTGGTTGAGATTAGATTTGAAGGAAATAAAACTAAAACCCAAAAACTAAATTAATCAACCCAAAACTAACTTAACCAACCAAAAATTAATCTTAACTACCCAAAAGATAACCCTATGGCGCCTGTGTTCCCTTCTCATCTAAGATAACTTTCTCACCGGGTCGCCACTATATATTACACGCGCGCGTACACGCGCATATATAACAAATAACAGGCGAGGTTTTCTTAGAAAAAGGTGGGGTCTGAATCCTAATTTGAGCCCCCAAATTCAAAGGATTTGCATTCCATGTGAAGAATTGGGATCAAAGACCATCACTGAAGGTTCAAGGGGAATCAATTGCAATTTAAGTCAAAAAAGGCGAAAACCAAAGTGAGAACTGCTGCATTATTACTTTTGGTATATTTTCATTCGAGAACTCTAGTGAACTTTTTTCCTGCAGCAACAAGAAAATAGGAGAGAGGAGCTGAAGATTTCTAGGGATTTCATGATTATATTGCCTCAAGATTTCTCTCGTAGAGATGGGATACGAGAGAATGCAAATGACATTTATGAAAGCATAAACCAAAGTGTTTAATAATATACCAAGTGTTTTTCTTTTCCTTCTTCCTTTTTTTTATTTTGAAAAAAAAAAAAAGTAAAGTGCATAATTAAGTTGTCCATTTTTTATAATTGTTAACTATGACTTTCTCTTTCTTTTTTATTTGCCTTATTTAACTTTTTATGTACATTTTAATTGAAAAGTTTTAGTGTGTATATATGTACATTAATTTTTTTTTTTCAAGGTAATTAATTGGTTGATGTAACACTGTGTCAGTTCTAAACATACAATTTGTGTGAGTCTTTCTTTTGTTAAATAAATTACTTTTAATAAAATATCCGAATCCATTTTAAAGTTCTTTCCATTTGTTGCATGGATGACGGGGAACTCAAATGGGCCGGGCTAACAAATACCCCATAAATGGGCTCTTATGGTAGAGCCTGGAAGTCTGGGCTAAGCCTGTCATGGCATAGGCCTGAGCTGGGTACGATGGACTTGGACCAGGCCCAAAAATAGTACCTTCAAATATAAGCCCACAAGAAACAAGGCCGTTTCTCTTTTTTCCTCGACTGATGTTATTGTTACCCTTGAAATCTAATTGGCCGAGAAGAGGGGAAAGTAAAAAAAAAAAAAAAAAAAAAAATTCTATTTTTCATAGTCTTGAGTGAGGTGAGTGTGATGTTAGCTTTCGTTTGTGGCATGAAAAGTTAGCTAGTTTCAATTGAAGGTGCCCCTTTGAGAACGAAGGGTCATTTAGTTTGCAACTTGGCATATAAAAAGAAATTAAAATAAAATAAAATGATAATAATCTGCATGCACCTTTGGATCAAGTACTTATACCTCCAATGTTGGAAAATGACGGAGGAAAGAGCGAGGAAGCTGCTGTGGCGCCCAGCAAAACCTGTAACCATTTTCAAATGTTCCGTGGCGATCTGCAGCAGAAAGTGGCGGGCCGGTGAACTACAATTATGTTTTAGTAAAATCTGGCTTTCTCGCGCTCACCTATGAATTAGGTGCTTACGGTACTATGCTTCAGATCGACCACAGTATGAAAGGGTTCTTCTCTAGTGTTTGTGTTTGTGAAGAGAAAGAGCGATGTTTGCTTTTGATCCAGACACACAAAATGGACCGATTACGATAACGAGTGGTTTGAAAAGCGCGTTAGCCCTATGTTGCTGACCTTTAGTCAACTTCAACATCTAGGGGGTTATTTTGGCAGGTCATTTACGGTGGTTGAGGAAGCTGGTAAGAGAAAGATTTTCGTTATAGGAAATTACATCAAATAAAAGTTGTTGGCTCTGTATCAAGTGGTTGATAGAGATATTATTTCGTCTTCTAATTGATGGTACATTCAATCAGACTCACCCGATAGACCGACAGGTCAATTTTAAAGAAACATACTTTTTTGATCTAAAGTCAAAAACTATTTATCAAAATGAGGCTAGTTTACTTGAATTAAGCAACAACTCCGTGTGTCATTGATATTAGTTACATAATTGGACCACCAACATTACAATTGTATAGTATATCCTGAAGCTGAGATCAGTGGTATGGGGCCGTTTGTTCACGTAAAACTCCATAATTCGTAAATGACTTACTACCCAGTTACAACTACGGCGTTTGTTTGGACCGTAATTCGTAAAAGAGTTACGTAACTCAACTAACACTCACTTACAGCTCAGTTACAGTTAATTTTGTGGTCAAACAAATTTGTAATATTTTTTATATTAATATTAAAATTTTTTAATATTTAACTTTTTTAATATTTATTTGCAGTATTAAAACTTTTAAAATCACCAAATAGTTAATTTTGTGGTCAACTTTTTCACTTACGACTTATACATTACGACAATCAAACACCGTAAAATACAATACACTTTCCCACTTTATAATTTTATATTACCAATCAAACACCGTAAAATTTACATACATGTAACTCTTTTATAATTGTAAAAGACTTTACCAATTACAACTACGAATTACGGCCAGTTATGACGCACAGACAGACCCTATATATTCACAGTTCAGCAGCAATCACACACAAGTAATGCAGACCACCACCCTCCAGAGCCTCCTCGTTCTCCTTCGGATCTTGCTGAACCTTTTCGCGATGAAGGAGAAGAAGAGGCGAGCAGGAGGAGGAGGAACTTTCTGAAGCCTGCCATCTGAGGCCTCGATCTCACTGCCCCCAGTGAAGTCTCTTCCTTCGCGTGCAGAGTCGAAGATGCTGCTGCCGCAACTCTTCCGAAGATAGAAACTCCTGCTCCCTACTTCTCCAATTCTGTCACTCTTGTTCAGACCTGCCAACAAAATCTACTTCTACTAAGTTGCATGCAGGAAGCAATGGCTCTTTTGATGCTCGAAACCACAAAGTAAATCGAACGCGTGTATTAAATCGCAAGCCAGGAATAAAATCCCTCTGAAATTGCTTTGAACTCTGCCTAGCTCCTTTTTAATAAGATGTATTCATCTCATATTCAACATCAACTCAAGGGGAATCAAAAATTTACATCTGAGCTGTCAGAGTTTCTTCGGATACTTTTTTACAAATTTTATTCGTCCGTCCTCTCTGTCTTGAGAGAGAGAGAGAGAGAGAGGGAGGGATCCCCAATCCTCTTCTCTCTGTCTCCGCCGCTCTCTTGGTCGGTTATATTAGTAATAAATTAGATATGAAAGAGGCCTATGATAGAGTTTAATTGGATGGTTTAAGAAAAAATGATGGTTAAACAGGACTGTGTCGAAGATTAATGAGTTGTTTGGCCATACTTATGCTTAGATCAAAGATTGTAAATCGAAAGAGCTGAGCTTACTCTGAAGACTGAAATGGGAGTGGTGAAGCTGCAACCTGTCCTTTTCGTCGCAATCCAACTTGGGGCTCCTCCCTTCTCTCCTGTACCTGTCGACGACGACTCCGATGGCCTCGTCGACGGTGGCCCCCAGCTTCACCATGGCCCGCACCGGCCCCGGGCTCCCCTCCACCGTCACGCTCACCACCACCTTCGCCTCCTGCACCCAAATTACCATCCAAATTCAGTCCCCATTTCTTGAAACAAAATGGACAAACTGAAATCAAGAAAAATAAATAAGTAAATTCCACACACCTTCATAAAACTTGGGCGAGGTGGGGACGGGGAAGGGAGCGGCGACAACGACGAAAACGACGAGAAAAAGAATCCGCCGCCGTCGGTGAAGGTGTGAGGGCGCAGGAGGTGCGCGTGCTGCTCCTCGACGCCGGCGTGGTCTCCGATGACATCGAATTGGACGGTGGAGGTCCAGAGAACGGGCTCGGACGCGGAGCGGGAGAGGATCCGGAGTCGAGGGCGCCTGCGGGCCTTGGCGAGCCTGCGGGCGACTGGGGAGATCGGGGGCCCGAGACGGCGGCGGGACGGGACGCGGCGGTGTCTGGGCCTGGGCCTGAGATTGTCCGGCATGGAAAAGAGAATTAAGTACTGCGATTGAAATGAAATTAAATTGAATTGAGATAGAATTGTCTTGGGAAGAAGAGTAGAGAGGGACAGAGGGGCAGGTGGAGAACGGTTGTCGAGGGGTTGCCTGGGGAGGCGGACGAATGCGAAGCAACGTTTGAGGGGTTGAGGGGTTAAAATTAAAGATTCAATAAGCGTGCCGCGTGGGGAACGGATATTGCCACCCAAAAAACTGTGAAAGGGCCCTCAAGGTATGACTGCGATTATTCACACTCATAAAATTACTAAATATACTTTACTAAATATATTTTACTGTTTAACACACCCATAAAATTATTTTTTCAGGAAAAGTGTTGCTAAGTAAAATCGATGGCGAGGATGCACTTTGATCGGATGACATCAACATCGGGGCTGTTTGGTTGCAAGGAAGTGGGCGGAAGTAAGGAAATAGATAAGTATAATTACTCACTTTCCTATCTATCCAAACACCGGAAAAGGAAAATAAGAAAACTTCTTTCCTTTATCTTTTCTCTTTTACACAACTATTTCCTCACTTTCAGAGTGCTACAGTTAATTTTGTGGTCATGTAAATCTCATTTGTAATAAATTGTAGCACAAAACAGTTGATTTTTTGACCATGTAAATCTCACTTGCATTCTAATTACAGTCTATTTTTTATTTTTCTTAATTAATTTTTATATTAATATTATTTTACGGTCAACTTTGCGGTCAACTTTTCCACTTTCACTTTCACATTACCATCCAAACACCGAAAAAGACAAAACATTTTCCAAACCACACTTCCCAACAATATCCAAACACTAGAAAACTTACTAACCAATTTTCAAGTTCCAAAGAGAATTATTACTACTTCCTCAGTTCCTCACTTTCATCCTTAACCAAACTGGCCCATCAATTCACCCGCAGACGAGTGAACTCAGTGAAGACCCATTTCGAATGTTGGGCCACCTCATTTAACATGACAGCGAGCGATATAAACCTTGTGATGTGTTAGTTCATAGTTTTACAAGTAAAATTATATGCACATTCATTGAAATTTCAGGTTTTAATTATGCATGTCCATGTTTTGGGTGAACTATGAACCTTTGTGACTTGATTGATAAAATCTTTAATGTGATTGATATACGATTTGACTGATAAAATATGTTTCGGAGAGATTCAAGTTGATTTTCAATGTCCATGGCATGATTTTGAAAAAAACAGTGGACAGATTAGAGAAGGGAGAGAGACATTCGGACGAAAGAGGCAGGGTAACAACATAGAAGCGAGAGGAGGAGGAACGCCAGTGATGGCAGTGGGGAAGGGGCCTCAAAATTGCTAAACGCCCCCTAAAGATCATTTCTATTTTGATCTTTTCATGTTAATGCTAAGACAGTCTAACAAATTTTAATCTCAAAAGAGGGTGTGTTGAGCACTTCTGTGAGTGTGTATAGCCACACTCTCAAAATATTCACAAGTCTGCCGTTATTTTTTTTTTTGACTATTTCACCCTTAATGAAAGATCCAAAATGCTTCTTTCTCCTTCATCCATCCTCCTTCCTCCATCTCCCTCCTACTTCTCCTTCTTCGGCGACCCTGCTTCCCTTCCGCCTCCCTGTCGGCCCCCTCCTCCCCCTGTCGCCCTTCCTCCTCGCATCCGCCTGCCCTTCCTCCTCCCCTCCCAGGCTCCCCCCGCTCTCCCCCCTACTCCTACCCACCTCCCCACTCTCCCGATCTCTCCCCCCACCCTTTTCCCTTCCCCTCGATCCGTATGGCAAATATAAACAAAGCTATATTTTCTACTTAGAAAAGATGTACACACAACACATGTAAACAAGCTACATTTGCAAACCAGAAAATAGAAACAGCAATGTGCAACGAATATTGCGTGTGGACTATGTTTTGCAAATATATTTCAGCTCTAAGAGTTCCTCCCTATAGATCAAGTAGTTAGTTCCGTCATTGAAAGCAGAATCTTGACCAAGTGTTCATTTGGCTATGTGCGGAAAAAAGCGAAAAAGGTGTGAAGGCTCATTCACGCTGCAATCTGCGTGGGGACCGATTGTATGAGTTTCCAATCTTTTCAATCTCGCGCGAGGCCGAAATAGTAGAGAGAAGAAAAGTGTCATCTTCAGTACTGTTCAAGAACCCGAAAGGATTTTTTTCTGATTTCTTTTCTTTACACAAACAAATATGAATTGTGAAATCTCTTTGTGGAGCCCGTCAAGATATAGTTAGTTCCATCAGCAAGAACAGAATCTTGACCAAGAGGCGCGACTCTCTTTAGAGAAGCGACTGATAAGTTCTCAATATTTCTCTTCTGCCCACCTCTTGGTCGCGCACGCCACTGCTCATTAGCACCCACGAAGTCACCCTGATCTGGAGTATGTGGGAGAGAGGAGTAGAAGAAGTTAGCACAGAGATCGGAAATCAAGGAGCGAGAAACGGCGCATTGGAGCAGGTCAGATTGTGTTCCCGGTCGGCCGCCCGGTCGACCGGCGTGCACGACGTGCACAGGGTTATCCCGGTCGACCGTCCGGTCGACCGTGGAAGAGAGCGGTCGACCATCCCGGTCGACCGACTGACAAGGCCTTAGTCTCGGTTGGGCCCGGTCGATCGGCGCGGTCGACCGTGCATGGGTCGGTCGACCGGTGCGTTTTGACTTTCCTTTTAGGATTCGGATTCCTTTTCTGGATGAGATCGAATCCAATCTGGGTTTTCTTAAATTCAGGGACTCTGTGGCCATAAATAGGGGATAGAGCCCTCATGTATTGCATCCCCAAGAATCCCTCTGAAAAGTTCCCTCTATATTAGTTTGTATTGATTGTTGAATCAATAAAATCTCTCTCTCTCCCATACCCCGAGGACGAAGGCACGTTGCCGAACCTCGTTAAATATTGTGTTGATTGCTTTTCTCTGTTGTTTGTTGTTTTTGTCGTGTTGGTGCTTCTCCGGCTGCATCAAGTCTCCGCCTGGTAGGCGGATTCCTCAGAGAGGTTGTTGTCCCGTACGCACAACAATTGGTATCAGAGCATCCCAGGTTCATCGTGGGATCATCTGGTGATTCCAAGGGCATCAGTTGCTGTTTGGCGGAGATCGTGTGTCGATCTCGAATCGGCGTTAGGACTGTTTATGGGATCGTGTGTTGATCTCAAAACAGCGTGTAGATTGCTCGAGGAATCAATTTGGAGTAGTAGATTGCTTCAGAAACTCTTCGAGAGTTTCGTGTGGAGGTAAAGATCCTGTCTTTATCTAGTTTGTCTTATCTAACTCCATTTGTTTTCGCATTACTTTGAGGAATCAGTTGAGAAGATGGCTAGAGAAAGTACATCGGTGAGATTCATGAATCCACATCCGAGGATTGATGTGGTGAAGTTCAACGGCACGAAGAGCTTTGGTATGTAGAGGTGTGAGGTGATGGATGTGCTAACAGCATCAAACCTCGAATACACTCTACGGTTGGAGAAGAAGCGCGCATCAACAACGGAAGAAGATTGGGATAAGATGAACCGTTCAGCGTGTGGCTTGATCAGGTCTTGTTTGACATAAGATATCAAGTATCAGGTGTTACATGAGACATCTGCGAGGCAGCTGTGGGAGATCCTAGAGAAGAAGTATTTGACGAAAAGCATAGAATCGCGATTGCAGTTAAAGAGTAAGCTTTATGGTTTTCAGATGTAAAGAGAATGCTCCATCAATGAACACTTGAATCGCTACACGAAGCCTCTCACAGATCTAGTTAATGTGGATGTGGAGACCAGTGAAGAGGATAAGGTGGTAATTCTTTTGAACTCTCTTCCTAGGGAAGAGTATGAGACTTTTACTCTTACATTGCTCAATGGAAGAAACTCCCTTAACTATAGTGAGGTGTCTGCTGCTCTTGTGAGTTATGAAGTAAGGAGACAGGATAGAGTGTCTTCTTCGGGAAGCACAACAGCAGAGGCATTGGAGGTAAGAGGCAGAAGTTCCAATAGGAAAGGAAGAGATGATCAGGGAAGATCGAAGTTCAGATTAGGTTTCAGAGATCTGAAGAGGAATCAGTACGCCTTGTGCAAGGAACTAGGGTATTGGAAAGTTGATTGCCCGAAGGCCAAAGGTAAAAAAGTGGAGTCAAACACCTAGGCGAATCTCACACAGGCGGATGGATCGGATGAAGACTTATTGGTATTCTCTCTCTCTCTCTCTGTTACTAATCCTATAGTTGATTACCCAAATAATGCTGAGTGGATCTTAGATACCGGAGCCACCTATCATGTGTGCCCTAACAGGGCCTGATTTTCTAGTTTTGAGAAGCTAGATGGATATTACACGGTCATGGGTGATGATCATCCGTGTAATATAGAAGGGATAGGTACAGTCCGTGTCAAGATGGTTGATGGGATAGTACGAGAATTGAAGGAGGTGAGGTATGTACCTCAACTCAAAAGGAATCTTATCTCTATTGGCGCTTTGGAAGTATTGGGCCTTGTGATATCTATACGAGATGGTGTTCTCAAGATGATCAAAGGCTCGATGGTGGTGATGAAGGGTGTCCGGTGGGACAATCTCTACTACTTGAAGGGTAGTACGGTTACAGATCAGGTGGAGACTTCTAGTTTTTCAGATGATGATTGCTCAAAGGTCTGACAAGTGAAGTCGGACAAGAAGGCGAAAGGTTTTTGCAAGCTCCTGCAAAGAAGGGATCATTGGAAGGTGCTGCTACATGTAACTTGGAAGGTGAACACAGCGTTCTGGACAAGAAGAAGGTGAAATTCAGCACCAGCACTCACCGCTCAGAAGGCTTTTTGATTGTGTTTACATAAGCGTTTGGGGACCTGCTAAGACTGCATCGCTTGGAGGTAACGGGTACTTTGTCTCTTTTATTGATAGTTTATCTAGGCATTGTTGGATATATCCCATGAGACAAAGGTGTGAAACACTGATATGTTGGTGAAGTGGAAAGGAAGAATGGAGAAGCAGACAGGTAGGAAGATCAAGGAGCTACAGATTGATAATGTTGAAAGAGACATGAACCAATTCCTACGATTTGGTCAGAATACCGGTATTAGTACTCACTTCACAAAAGGTATATATGGGTTGGCTAAGGAAGTAAACCGTTCCTTGCTGGAGAAGGTTAGGTGGTTATTGTCTAATACAGGATTAGACAAATCGTTTTGGGCTAAGGCGATTGTGTATGCTAGCCATCTCATAAATGGATGGACTGCGATATGAGTTAAAACTCCATTGGAAATTTGGTCTGAAAAAGCTGCTCAAGATCATGGTTTGCTGCTGGAATTTGGAAGTCCGACCTACTTCAGTACCAAGGATGGCAAGGTGAATCCGCGAGCAAAGAGGTTTGTGTTTTTGGGTGTCAAAAGGAATATGAAAGGTTACAGGTTATGGGACCCAAAACAAGAAGATCGTGTTGGGTAGGCATGTTACTTTTGATGAGACTTCAGTGTTGAAGTCTACCGTCTCTCAGCAGGTGGAGAGGACGGAGACCAAGAAAGTATCGCAGAAGGTGGAGGTTGATGCTACTCCACCATCTCCAGTTGGTTCGGTATCAGTGAAGACTTCACCGGATGTGACACCGGGTGGAGATCATGTAGCCAAGGTTGATACTGAACAGGTTGAAGACATTGATGAGAATGTCGAGTTGTTTGCAGCCATTAGAACCAAGGTAAAACCACGCTCGTGGGTAAAGAAGCATGAATCTCAAACTTGTGATTGCGACAAGCTAAAGTTAAAGGTCGTTACTCTCCATGATGGTCGTGAGGAGGTTCATATGACTCAGCCAGATAGGTTCGCTGCTAAAGATTCAGGTACAAGTGCTTGAGCTTGATGAAGCTCATTTCAAATGAACTATGGTTGGCTTGATCCTTTGGGCGAGGTACGTAGGCAGCCGTAAAGACGTAACCATATTTGGTGATGCAACCCGTATGGAGCTATTTGGGTTCTCGAGAAGCAGATTGGGACTTCACGTAGAGGTGAAGAGTTGGACTTCACGTAGAGGTGAAGCGTTATAATCTCGATGAACAGTTGATCTTCTTGTGAGAAGATGGTTGAGCTTGCATAGGAGGAGAGTGCATCCAGTTTGTTGAAACCGATGATGGCATTCGGTGTGCTCTGCTCAGACTTGGTTGGACTGTCAGCTGAAGACATGTAGACTAGATAGAGCCAGTCAATTGGAGAGTCAGTGTTGACTCATGATGAGTTCTTCGTGAGGTCATGTAGTTGCGGAGTAGGAGACACGTTCGGTGATCGGCATGTATGAAAGTTCTCCTAAGGTGAAGTGTAGGGAAGGCATGTGTGGTGCATCCCAGTTGATAGCTGAGCTAAAGATTCTAAGCCAAGATCGTGTATCGATTTCGCCGAGATCGTGTGTTGATTTCGTCCGGAGCGTGCAAGCCGATATCGTGTGTCGATTTCGCCGAAATCGTGTGTCAATTTCGCCAGGTGATAGACTGGAGTTCGTTGGAGATCGGCTCAGATTTGAAAAATCTTCACCGAAGTGAAGAATTGTGAGAGAGAGGAGATAGAGGATTAGAGGAAGTTAACAAAGAGATCGAAAATCAAGGAGCGAGAAACGACGCATTGGAGCAGGCCAGATTGTGCTCCCGTCGGCCGCCCGGTCGATCGGTGGAGAAGGCCGGTCGGCCGCCCGGTCGATCGGTGTGCGCGAATGTGCACAGGGTTACCCGGTCGACCGCCCGGTCGACCGTGGAAGAAAGCAGTCGACCGTCCCGGTCGACTGACTGACAAGGCCTTAGTCTCGGTTGGGCCCGGTCGACCGGCGGGTCGACTGTGGCATGGGTCGGTCGATCGGCCGGTCGACCGACAGGCGTGTTTTGACTTTCTTTTAGGATTCAGATTCCTTTTCTGGATGGGATCGAATCCAATCTGGGTTTCCTTAAATCCAGGGACTCTGTGGCTATAAATAGGGGCTAGAGCCCTCATGTATTGCATCCCCAAGAATCCCTCTGAAAAGTTCCCTCTGTATTAGTTTGTATTGATTATTGAATTAATAAAATCTCTCTCTCCCTTGCCCCGAGGACGTAGGCACGTTGCCGAACCTCGTTAAATATTGTGTTGATTGCTTTTCTCTGTTGTTCGTTGTTCTTGTCGTGTTGGTTACTTCTCCGACTGCATCAAGTCTCCGCCTGGTAGGCGGATTCCTCAGAGAGGTTGTTGTCCCGTGCGCACAACAGAGTAAACATAACAATCCAAAAAAATTTTAATGTCTCTAAACAGACAAAATAAAAAAAATTGAGTTTTGCATACTGTAAAGAGAGTATATAAAGAGATTGAAATAATTGAACTATATAAATGGTGAAGGATAGTATCTGATGGGAAGCATTAGATCTCTGATCTCTACTCCTCTGACCATAGTTGTCGTTGTTATTGTCACTGAAATCTGTGAGATTCTGTTTTTTATCATTTTGCTAAGAAAATTACAAGAAACACCTTAGATGATTTAAGATCAATGGTTTGAACTACTTATATTTTGCAGATCTGCTAATATATAATTGCATATTGGCAAAAAGTATTATGAGGAGTGATTATGAAACATTGAAATACAAAATTGGATTTTTAAGATATAAGTCTCTAATAAATTTTTTATTTAGATATTAATCCTGAACAATATTATATTTGGATATTAGTCTTCAACAATATAAGATGCACTTGATATTAGTCATTTACTATTTATTTTGTCCAAATCCCGTAAGTAATCATGATACAAATCTAATTATGATGTTAAATTATAATTTGTGTCGAACTTTGGAGTTGCATAAGAGAAAGAGTCAACCATATGGCATTGAATAAAAACTTTAGAAGAAAATTTTTTACGAGAAGAAAAATATGAGCAAGAGAAGCCAATAAAATAAAGAAAAAAAAAGACAAGAAGATTGTTGGCTAACTTGAATTGATAGGAGTAGAAGAGTTAATAAGGTAAAAGTGCTAACTTAGTTAGGAAGTAAAAATATATTCATGGGATAAATTATTATTTAGAGAGACTAATAACAAGTAAGCGATAAATTATGAGAGACTTATATCCAAATATGATATTGTCAGGGACTAATATCTAAATAAGAGATTTGTTAGGGACCTAGATCTTAAAAACCCTATAAAATTTAGTTTCCTGCAGTATTTTTAGAAAATAAAGCAATGATTTGAAAATAACCATAATACAACAAGTGTTTATTTTATCATTTTATTTATTTTTGAGGCAAAACAGTTGAGCTAGACCCGCGTTCCATTAAAGAGAAATTAACAAAACAAGTACAGTATAAAAAGAAACATTGGGTGTTCTCCAGAATTAGTGTTCATCGAGATTTTCGGCTGCAAAAGTATAACTCTCGAAGACTCTCCTTTAGACTTTTTTATTTTTATTCTTGTTTCCTTTTCTAATAAAGTACGGAGGGAGCCTCAGAATATTGTTCTTTATTCTAAAAATAAGAGTTCGACTTGAAAGAGCTGATACTTCAGATGGAAACCTAGAAACTTTGTCTAGTTTTTTGTAATTTATCTAAGTTTCCATTACAATTAAACATTTTTTTGATTTAATTTACTTAAAAAAATATCTTTTATGACAAGTGGAAAGCGTAGGAATCAATTGTGGCCTTACATATAACTTGTTAGCGCAATTGATATGTTTTGATATTAATTGTTGTTCTTAGGATCAACGTCGTGGAATGTGGTAATGTGACAATACTTGCAAAAGAAAAACTATTGTAGAGCAAACTCGCAATATCAAGACAAAAGAGTAATAAGAATAACAAGAGGATTTAATGTGGTTCGCCCAAACTTGGCTTACGTTCACAGGGAGAGAACTTGAGAGAGTTTTATTAATAAGCTTGGAACAAGAGACCTAATCTTTCTATTGATTCTCACAAGAGTATTCGCCTTATCCTTAAATCTCACAAGATTATAAGAATATACCTTCTCTCTCTATGCATTGTCACATTCCTCTCTCTTTTCTTGGCCTCCTGATTTTCTTTCATTTTACAATGTACTAGATTACAGTTAATATTTATAGGGTTTTACAATTCAAACCCTATTAGAACTATGAGATGATCTTGGTCGTCGGATGCTTGAAGAACTTGATCAATCCTTGTAAGAGTTGATCTCCTTAATCTAAAAGAATTCTAAACCTTTTAAACTTTAGAAACAAATTTTCATTGAATAGAATCAGAATCTTATTTGAACTCCACTAGAAAAAAAACTCGCATCGCCTCTGTTTATGTTTCAGAACGGCAGACTAGTTGACTGGTCATTCAGATTAGTCGATTGGTCCTCAGACTAGTCGACTTATAGCTTCTATAAGTTGACTAACTATAATCCTCTCCTTCTTTTTGTCTATCCAATCGACTGTATAGTCGAATGTTCTGAGCATTCAGACTATACAATCGACTAATCTGCTTCAACTTGATTTGTTTCTTCTACTTTAAGTCATCATGTAGCACCCCGTTCCCGGGATACATACCGAGATACGTGTCCCGATTTTTCGATCGTATTGTTCAATTTTCTTTCAGTATGTGTTTTTGAGTTGTGATTGCTTATATTATTGTGTATTGAATCTGGATTCTCAGACCTAGAGTAAGCCTGACTCGGACCGGGAACCCGATGCCAGCCTGCAGCCCGATTTAACCTTTTTGAAAATCTGATTTGACTGATTTTAGTCTCAGACACTGTTTCCTAATATTTTAGATTTTTCATGATTTTTTAGAATTTTTCAGAATTTTTCTGCAAAATCTCCAAAACCGGTGTCGGTCGGCATCACTGACTGATTCTCAAATTTTTAGTTTTCAAACGGGATTGAATTTTTAAAAATGACTTTCACGTTACTTCTTAGAATTTTATTTTCTATCTAAATACATTTTTTGAGATTTTTCTAAATTTATCAAATTTGACGGATTCTGGTGATGGCCGGTATCGCCGGAAGATTTCAGGATTTTTAATTTGAAAACTACATTGAACTTCTTGAATCCAATTTCACCAAGTACCTTAAAATAATATTTTCTATTTTTGAGAATTTTCGGAACGTTTCTGAAACAGTCAAATTTTCGCCCCATTAAAATAATAATATTATTTACCGACAATTTCTTTTCTTACTTTTTCCTTCTCTACTCCGCTACTTTGTACTTCCAAAAATTTTAATAAATAAATTATTTAATTATAAAATTTTTATACTATTTTATTTTCCTTTCTCTTATTTTTTTCCTTTTCTTTAAATTTCTTTCTTTTTCTTTCTTTTTCTCCCCCCTTTGACTTCCCCCCATACCCTGCGCCTCCTCCACAGCCGACTGTAGCAGCAGCCAGAGCATGATGGGCTGCTGCTACAGCCCCTCTCCTCCCCCCATCCCCCCACTCATCATTTCTTTTTCCCTTTCCTTCTCTATTAAAACTTCATTTTCTCTTTTTTCCTTTTCATTTCATTTCAACCTCATCTCCTTCAACTAAACAAAACAAACAAAACCCACTCATTTCCTCATCACCGCCGCCGCCTCCACCATCACCACCGCCGCCGCCGGCCACCCCTAGTCGGCCAATCACCTCCCCACACCCCCTCTCCACTCCACCAACTCCTTTTCATTCAACCACCACCACTCCACCTTCAATTTCAACAAAACTCATCTCTTCATAGCCATCTTCACCTTCAAAATTCTCCATCAATACTCCACCTCCTCCACTTTCACCACCACTCTATCATCTCCTCCTCCTCCTCCAACTTCCCACCACCACCAATCACCACCAACCACCACCATCAACCACCACCAACACACCTCCTTCAACATCAAACAACAGCCACAATAACAACACAACCACGCCTCTTCCCCTCCCCTAGGACCACCGCGTGCCGCCCCTTCCCCGGCGGCGCCGCCGCCGCCGCTGCCACCACGCCGCCAGCGGTGGCCAGCCGCCGACCACCTCCCCCTCCCCTCCATTTTTCTTTTCTTTCTTCTTTCTTCTTTCCTTCTTCATTCTTTCTTTCTTTTCTTTTCACTTTCTTTTCCCTAAATAAACACCCACTTTCCACTTTCCTAAAATACCCTCCACCTTATCCTCAAATTACTCCCCTATATTTAACTCAATACCCCTCCCTTTTTATTCAAAATTTATTCCTAAAAATACTATATTTTCTCTCTTTCTCTCTCCCCCTTCCTACAACTTTCTCTCTCCTCTCTCTCTCCTCTCTCATTCTCTCTCCAATATTTATATGTATATTTATATTTATATATTTTAATATATAACTATGGGCTAGTGGATTGCTCGTACGGTTCGCGGGTTTCTCGGATTATTAACTGGTATTTTATCCCAATTTCAGGCGAGTATATTTCTTTGACATTTCTTGCTTTATTACCATCATTTCATGTCTAATAATTATTAACTGGCTTTTAATATATGATGTCTCTTTATGCAAGTTGGTATGTGTTATATAAATCATTCCTAAAAATTATCATGTTCTATAAATAGCTTCCGAACGTTGTTATGCTTTGTTGGATCGGTATTATACCGAGTATGTCTAGATCTACTTCCGCTTTACTCGGCTCCGCATAGCTAAATTATAGACTAAATTATCATTATTATAAAAAATGATTGTGAAGAGTTTGAACTGTTTATGCCGTTCTCCTGTACCATGTTACGTGACCGATTGACACTAAGTATTTGATGTCGCGACTCTCACCGATATATTAGTTACCTGACCCGGATATGTATACACCGGTACTTGCCATGCTATACTTATTATTTGATATCTGATACCGGTACTTATCATGCTATACTTATTATTTGATATTTGATACTGGTACTTGCCATGCTAGACTTATCACTTGATATCTGACACCGTTACTTGCCATGCTTATCACTTGATATCGACACCGGTACTTGCCATGCTATACTTATTATTTGATATCTGATACCGGTACTTACCATGCTATACTTATTACTTGATATCTGATACCGGTACTTGTCATGCTATACTTATTACTTGATATCTGACACCGGTACTTGCCATGCTATACTCATCGTCTGCTACCTGACACCTGATATAATAACACTTAACACTTGACATGCTATCACCCGTACTGGTACACTTGACCTGATTTTGTGGCACCTGTATTATATTGCATATTCATGACTATTACTTTTAGGGGACTTGGCATGATTATTATACTGTTACTAGATATTTAGTACTCCTGAACTCCTGTACTCCTGAACCCCTGAAAAAGGGTGACTCCTGATATTATAATCCTGTTAATTCTCGTAGTTGGATAATCATGGGTATACTGTATACACTTGTGGACATTATCTTTGGGCAATATATATATATATATATATATATATATATATATATATATATATATTATATATATATATATATATATATATATATATATATAATAAAATACTCAACTTACACTGGGGTGGGAGAAACTGATGGAAACTGGTATGATGTCATATTTATAATGGTGATATTTCTGAAGTGTCCTGTGGGGCACGTAATGATAAGTCCCCGGAAGCAGTAGCCTGAATCTGAAGTGTCCTGTGGGGCGCGTAATGATAAGTCTCCGGAAGCAGTAGCCTGTACTCCTGAGCTAGTCCCGGGCAGAGACGGGACCCACTATAAATATGAACCATTAGATTTATCAGTTTTCAAATAATAACTCATCTTATTCATAAGTAGATGTATGTGAGCCGGTAGCACATACAAAAACATATGGATCGGATGAATAATATAAAACAACCAAATAGTAATAATGTTAGGAATGTGTGATATTGGTCTCTCCTTTGTTCGGGTCCTGGTACTCACATATCAGACCTGGGTAAGTTCTACGGAGTGCGAGCTCTAATATGGACTTTCGGTGATGTGAGGCGCTGGTAGGGAGGCGATTGAAATATCAAATGGTACTGATTATTATTATTGGATAAATTAAAATGTAACACATTTATATTCCAGTTATAGTATTATGCCCTGAGTTAACACCTTGCTTTATGACATATGACGATTACTCTAGACATACTATAGTTCTGTTACTCTTAGGGCAACTCAAGTTGTATAAACTCAGATGATGGCGACATGAGATATGTGGTATATAGATGAGGGTTTCCTTGTTTGGATTATCCCCTTGACGTATCTGTCCCGTGACTTCATAATCTGAGCTCGTACAACTAGTTTTATCCATACTTATATTTATTGCACGTTTAACTTATTTACCGCGTGTTTATATGTACCTATGCTCTTTATACTGCCTTCTATGCATGTTTTCAGTTTCCAATTCATCGATATACATGATTTATTGTCGTTCCTTTAATTTCCCTTCTGTTGTTTGTTATTACTTGTACCTGCATACTCAGACCACGTCACTTGATCATGTACACGTGTACCTGTTATGCACGCCATTTGACTTTATTATATGTACTCGCAAGGTTGCGTCTAACAACCCTGGATTCTCATGTTCAGATCCTAGAGACTGAATCTTGGTGGCTAAGCTGTAGCTGATCAGAGTACGCAGCGGATCCTTCCGTGACGATCGGGGGGCAGCAGAAGCTTGGATTATAGCCGCAGCCCTTCCTCCTAGTTCCCCTCCTGTTTGGTTCTCGAGACCTCTCTAGCTGCTCGTGAGCATCTATTAGCTTTGTATATCTCTTCATGTATTGTATTTTTGTATTTTCTGGTGATGTAATATTGCTGTAATATTGTATCACTCTCTGTAATAACCATGTACTTGTACTTTTCTGTTGGAATGTATATTACCACTGTGCTTTCGCACTCTGATTCTTGCCGTACTGATGCTTAGCGTTGTTTTCCATTGATTTTTCAAAGGGAAAAACTTACAAAAAAGGGGTTGAGGAGCTAAATTACAAGTATTCTTAAAAGATTATAAGTAGATCTCCTCAGAGATTCTGGAGAAGTGTGCCGATAGGAGTCTGGTCATTGCGCGACCACTTTGTCCCTTTGACGATGCGAGCGATGAGATTCCCTTCTCGCCTGGTTCGGGAAATCGGAGAACAGAAGGTTGGTAGAACCCTCTTGTTACTTCTCAAAATCGCCTTCGCTTAGGAATTCCTTCTCGCCTGGTTCCAGAGATTCCTTGAGAAGAAGGAATGTATTAGGATATCAGCACCCTGATTAGAGAATCAGCTCTCTAAAAAGTCTCTGAATTCAAAAGAATAGATCTCTGTTTGTACGCGCGGTGCGTCCTCTCGAGAAGTCTGTTGTCTCTTCCTGTGAAGTCGTCCAGAAGAAGTCTTTGCGTGTGTGGGAGGTCTTCGTGCGCACTCCGTGAAGGGTCCCCTCTCCTTGTGCCCCTCGTGGGCTATTTATAGGGAGAGCAAGGGTATAATCGTCCCTTGAAAATCTAGAAACAGATTGAATCAAATCTGGAAAGTAGCCCTGCTGCGAGACTAGGATCAGCTTCTGCGAAGCTAGAAATAGCAGGTCGGTTGATCCTCTTGATCTGTTTGATCTTTTCCATATAGTTGAAAGATTTCTCCTGATCCTCTTACTTGTTTTAGGAGAGTCAAGAGATTATGGCAATCAACTGCCAAATTTGATCTCATATTTGTTCTTGATTAGATTTAATCTTAATCCTGATTAGATTTGATCTCATCTGGAGATTTAATTAGTCAAAGGTTGACCATGACGGACCCGCGCGGCGCTGCCCGCGTTGAGCTCACAGCGGAGCTGGAAGACGCATGTGGCGAAGTCAGAAGACAGCTCTTCAGCGGAGTTAGATATCGTCTGTGGCGAAGCTACCGAACATTCGTCTGCGCGGTTGCGTCTGGCTTCAAGCAAAGCTAACTCTGAGTACTTCAGGCGAAGCTGGATGATCTTAGCTTCTCAGGCGAGGCTATCCCTTTGGGCTCATGTGATGCTAAGTACTAGCATCTTAGACCTGCTGAGGTCTGTTTAGAGACAATCTGGGCTCACTGTTTGTAGTAGAGTCCAAGTTACTTCCTTGTCCCTCGGAGATGGGTGAAAACTGGTCGTCAGCTTATCTGTCGCTTGTTTTTTGTAAATGTCAACAATACAGAACTGGTCATCAGCTTGTCTATCGCTTGTCTTTTGTAAATGTCAACAAGTTTAGACATTGTTTAGACCAATCAGCCTATCTTTCACTTGTCTTTTGTAAATGTCAACAAGTTTAGACATTGTTCAGGCCAGTAAGAATCTTGTCTTTTTTAAAGTGTCAACAAGACCCCCTTCAAAGTTTTCGAAAGTCTGCAATGGCTCAGACTTTGGAACACTTTGAATTGCTTTGATTAGTAGTATGTGAAGTACGAACGTCGCCATGGTGGTTGAGTTCAGCTTCGCTTTCAATCCTGCTTTGGGATAAATGTTGAAGCCTACCAAGCTGAAGCCTATCATGTTGCAAGATTTTGATGATGGACAAGTATTTCTACCTCATGATGATTGCTCTACCTCAGTTGAAGCCAATTGAAGATTATGGGTGTTTTTGAAAGTTTTTGTGTAACTTTAGATATATATGAAAAGCCTTGATCACTTACACAAAAAATCCTTTCCAAGTCGACTTGACCCTTTGATATAGTCGACTACTCATACTTAGTCGACTTGCCAAAAAGCCCTAGTCGACTAGACCATTCCAAACCAAATTTTCTAACTCTCTGTTTGGACCCTGACATGACTATTAGTCGACTTGACTTATATACCTAGTCGACTAACAGATACCCTAGTCGACTAACAGATACCCTAGTCGACTACCCCATTTTTCAAGTCGACTAATATCATATACAAAATTTTCCCAACTCTCTGTTTCTGTCTGAAATGAAACTTAGTCGACTACACCATTTCCCAAGTCGACTAACACATTTTATAGTCGACCAACAATACTATTTAGTCGACTATATTCAGTTATCCAGAAACCTGTTTTGCCAACAGACAGATACCTAGTCGACTAATTGCTAAATCTAGTCGACTAATAGTTGAATTTTTGCCTAGTCTAGTCGACTAACTCAGAATCCTAGTCGACTATAGGCAGTTTCTGACTGTTGGACAGTTTCTCTTATCTGATCCTTTTGGCAACGTTTTCCAACGTTTAAATTATCTGAATTGGTCCTATAACTACCCTAACTAACCCTAGTCTTCAGCTATAAATAGGAAAGTTATTCCAAAGGCCAATTACCAAGTCTTTCCATCAGTTTTCCAAAGAAAAATTCCAGAAAACCTGAAAAACTGATTTCCAACTTCTGTTCTTCACCAAAAGACATTCCATTAGTGAAGTTCTCTGAAGTTCATCTTTCCTATACTGTACCTTGTCCACTACACATTCAGTATCAAGGCTATAGGAAAATCATTGTATTCATTCAAAGAAGATTTTGTACAAGGCGTCTTCTTGGGAGTAGAAGAAAGTTGTACAAGGCGTGTTCTCTTTGGTGTAAAGAGGAGTTATGCACATTTGGCAAAGGGCGTTTGTCAAGTGGTGTATAAGGCATTGGTTGTGGGTGTACACAAGTCAAGAAAGGAAAATCTCAAGCATTTTGCTTGGGGACTGGATGTAGGTCACAAGGACCGAACCAGGATAATTCTCGTGTGTTTGCGTTTGTATTTTCTGTGTTTATCTTGTGATTATTTTAATTCCTGCAAGTAGTTTGTTTAAATTTTATAAACACTATTCACCCCCCCTCTAGTGTTTGTGTTGCTTTGATTATAGATTCTACATTTGGTATCAGAGCTAGTTTCAAGGCAACAACCATACAAAGATGGCAACGGAGTTCCCATCATCCCAATTCAAAGAAGGGCATTCTACACAACGTCCACCGCTATTTGACGGAACCAACTATAACTATTGGAAGTGTAGAATGAAGATCTACTTGCAATCGCTCAACACGATCTTTGGAACATTGTAGAAGCATCATACACCAAGCCAACAACCAACTACAACGCTTGGAGTGAAGATCAAAAGAAGACTGCAAATCTTGATGCCAAGGCGATGAACGCTCTATTTTGTGCTTTAACCAAAGAAGAGTTCAACCGTGTGTCTACATCCACTTCTGCACATCAAATATGGCATACTCTTCAGGTAACTCACGAAGGCACAAATAAAGTTAAGGAATCTAAAATATCTGTTCTTGTCCACAGATTTGAGTTATTCAAAATGAAGGAGAATGAAACCATATCCGAAATGGTTACAAGATTCACCGACATCACCAATTCATTAGCATCCCTTGGAAAGGACTACACTCAAGTTGAAAGAGTTCGTAAGATCCTTCGTGCACTCACACCAGAATGGGAGAAGAAGACAACCGCCATTGAAGAGGCGAATGATCTCTCAACTATGACATTAGAAAACCTAATCGGTAATCTAATGACATATGAAGTGCAGTTAGAAGAAAGGAAGAAGGACGAACAACAACTTCCATCCAAGAAGAAAGTACTTGCCTTCCATGCATCCTCCGACACGGACAATTCGGATGACGATGAAGAAGAAATGGCAATGCTATCCAGAAAGTTCAAAAGGTTCTTAAAACAAGGTAAATTTAAAAAGAATAAAGATACTAACAATAATCCTACTTGTTTTAAGTGTAACAAATCAGGCCACATAAAGAAGGATTGTCCATTGATGAAATCAAAAGGACACTTCAAGAACTTCAATAAGTTCAACAAGAAGAAGAAAGCCTTCCAAGCAACATGGGATAATAGCGACTCATCTTCCTCTGACGAAGAAGAAGCAACGGAAACCGCCAATATCTGCTTCATGGCCCAAGAAGACGAGGTACAAGATTATGATGAGTTATTAGAAGCTTTTAATGAATTGTTTAATAATTTCAAAAATGAAAAGATTAAAAATAAAGTCTTAATAAAGGAAAATGAAAGACTCATTCATGAAAATGCATGTTTTGTTTCTCAAACATCTTCTCTAAGTTCTCAAAATGAAGATTTTGAAAAAGTTATTGCATCTTTAAAAAGGATAATGAAATTTTCTTAAAAGAAAATTCTTTACTTAAAAAGGAAACTATTTCTTTAAATTCTAGAATTTCTATTTTAGATAAAGACATGATTGTTTTCAAAATTAAGTATGAAGATCTTTGAAAAATGTAACTAAGTTTAATAAAGGAAAAGAGAATTTAAATGTTTTATTATCTTCTCAAAAGATGTCTAACAATCATTATGGTCTTGGTTTTTCAAAAGATAAGATTTATAAACCTACTCATGTTGGTATTGGATTTTCAAAAACTAATTTTGTAAAATCTACACATCTTCATAATAATAATTCTTTTGTGAAAAGAAATATTATTTCAAAAAGAATTAGATGCAAATATATATGGGTTCCTAAGAATCTTAATAATGTTGATAAAAATGTTATATTGCATCTTATATACATGATGTGTGTAATTCTGAGAATTATGTTTATACTAACAAGTGAAAACCTAATTCCAATTGGATTTGGGTTCCTAAAGGCTAATCTTTTTCGGACCCTATCATGATGGGTACCATACAAATTTGTTTATCTTATAGGTACCTTTTAAAGAAAAGTGGATACTTGATAGTGGGTGTTCCAAACACATGACCGGACATATTCAACTACTGTCTTCCGTTCAAATCAAAAAGGGAGTACAGTGATATTTGGAGACAATAACAAAGGAAAGGTTATTGGTACCGGCATAGTTGGTAATATTTCAAAACCCCTTATTGAAAATGTTCTTTTGGTAAGTGGTTTAAAACACAATCTATTAAGTATTAGTCAATTATGTGATAAGGGTTATAAAATTGTTTTTGAAAAAGATGCATGTCTTATTTATGATACTAACATGAAAGATATTTTATTCAAAGGTTTTCGTAACAATAACATTTATGAATTATCTATATCTTGCATATCATCTAATGATAACTTATGTTTACTTGTTTCTAATAATGATTATTTTTTATGGCATAAAAGATTTAGTCATTTGAATATGAAAACTATTTCTAAGATTTCTAAATTTGATTTAGTTAAAGGTCTTCCAAAAATTGCTTTTAAAAAGGATTTTTTTGTGATTCTTGTCAATTAGGAAAACAAGTCAAATCATCTTTTAAATCTAAAGATTTAGTTTCTACTAATAGACCTTTGGATTGTTGCATTTGGATTTATTTGGTCCTACTCGTGTTTCTTCATTAAACAAGAGTAGATATGTTTTTGTTATTGTTGATGATTATTCACGTTTTTCATGGGTCATTTTTCTAAAAATAAAAATGATACTTTTGATGAATTTGCAAGTTTTTGTAAAAGAATTCAAAATCAAAAGTCTCTAAACATAGTCACTATTCGAAGTGATCATAGAGGAGAATTTGAAAATGAATCTTTTTCAAAATTCTGTGATAAGTATGGTATTACACATAATTTTGCATTTCCTAGAGCATCTCCTCAAAATGGTGTTGTAGAGAGAAAGAATAGGACTTTGCAAGAATGTGCTAGAACTATGCTTATGGACAGTAATTTACCAAAATATTTTTGGGCTGAAGCTATTGCTACTGCATGTTATGTTTTAAATCGTGTGCTTATTCGATCTTTTTTAAACAAACATCTTATGAATTGTTTTATAACAGGATTCCAAAAGTTTCTTACTTTAAGATTTTTGGATGTAAATGCTTTATCTTAAATACAAAAGATGCTTTAGATAAATTTGATGCTAGATCCAATGAAGGTATTTTTGTTGGATACTCTACTCAAAGTAAAGCATATAGAATATTTAATAAGAAAACATTAACTATTGAAGAATCATTACATGTTAAATTTGATGAATCCTTGACTAAGCCTATTTCTAATACTTCTCCACATGATGATGATCATATTATAGATACTCCTATTGATAATATTGTTATATCTTCTGTTAATACTAACATTTCTGAGGATGATGAGACTTCTACCGAGTTACCGAAAGCATATGTTGAAGTAAGGAATCATCCACAAGATTTGGTAATTGGAGATATAAATCAAGGAGTTCAGACGAGATCCAAGTTGAACTACATGACACAAATTGCCTTCATTTCACTCATTGAACCGAAGAATATCAAAGAAGCATGTGCGGATGATTTTTGGACCATTGCCATGCAAGAAGAGTTGAACCAATTTGTCAGAAATGATGTTTGGGATCTTGTACAACGTCCTACTGATCATCCAGTCATCGGTACCAGATGGGTCTTTAAGAACAAACTCGATGAATCAGGTGAAGTCATTAAGAACAAAGTAAGGTTAGTAGCACAAGGATACAATCAAGAAGAAGGTATTGATTTTGATGAAACTTATGCACCAGTAGCTAGGCTTGAATCTATTCGTATTTTACTTGCTTTTTCTTGTTTTATGAATTTCAAATTATATCAAATGGATGTTAAAAGTGCCTTTTTAAATGGATTTATTAAAGAAACTGTTTATGTTGAACAACCTCCAGGTTTTGAACATGAAAAATTTCCAAATCATGTTTTTAAACTTAAGAAAGCTTTATATGGTTTAAAGCAAGCACCCCGTGCTTGGTATGATAGATTAAAAAGTTTTCTTTTAAATTCTGATTTTAAGATGGGAAGAGCAGATACGACTCTCTTTATTAAACATGTTGATAAAGATATCTTAATCATTCAGATTTATGTTGATGACATTTTATTTGGATCTACTAACGATAATCTTTGTCAAGAATTTTCTAAGACCATGCAGAGTGAATTTGAGATGAGCCACATGGGCGAACTTACTTACTTTCTCGGTCTGCAAATAAAGCAAATGAAGGATGGAATCTTCATTTCCCAGTGCAAGTATGCAAAGGAACTTCTAAAAAGATTTGGCATGGAAAATTCTGGTCATAAGAATACTCCCATGAGTACGACGACATTTTTAGACAAAGATGAAAATGGTAAGAATGTTGATCAGAAACTCTATAGAGGTATGATTGGTTCTTTACTATACATTACTTCAAGTAGACCTGATATAATGTTCAGTGTATGCTTATGTGCTAGATATCAGTCAAATCCTAAGGAATCACATCTTAAAGCAGTGAAAAGGATTTTTAGATATTTAAATAACACACTCAATTATGGTTTATTTTATCCCAAATCAAGCACATTTGATTTACTATCATATAGTGATGCTGATTTTGCTGGATGTAAATCTGATCGGAAGAGTACTGTGGTACTTGTCACTTTTTGGGACATTCACTAGTATCATGGTTCAGTAAAAAGCAAAATTCTGTATCATTATTAACAACCGAGGCAGAATATATTGCTGCTAGTGTTGCATGTGCACAAATTATATGGATGAAACAAACCCTACTTGATTATGGCATGACTATCACAAACTCACCTATTATGTGTGATAATACCAGTGCTATTAATCTATCTAAAAATCCTGTTCATCATTCACGTACCAAACATATTGATATTAGACATCATTTTCTACGTGATCATGCTTTAAAAGGTGACATTTCTTTAACTTTTATATCAACTGATAATCAAATTGCTGATATATTCACAAAGCCTCTGAAAGAAGATACTTTTATAAAATTTAGAAGAGATTTGGGTATTTGCAATTTTTCCGATTTTTAAACATTTTTTAAGATTTTTTCAAAGGCAATTTTTACATAATTTAGTCGACTTACTATTTTTATTAGTCGACTTATCGAAGACTTAGTCGACCTGCATTTACACCCAGTCGACTCCTGTAACCAACAGAGACTTAACTTTCTGATTTTTTAAAAATTAGTCGACTATAGTAAATATCTAGTCGACTAGTCTATTTATTAGTCGACTAATATTACCCTGTAAGTCGACTAAAACTGTGAAAATTTGTTTTCTGTTTTCGGATTTCCACTTCAAAACCCGACCCGTACTTTAAGTCAAGGATCCAATAACCCTCTCTTTTAATCCTAACCACTGATCTATTTCCAGGATTGATCCTCACCTTTGATTCATTTCCTTACCTTAACAAAACTCTAGGTTTCCCATTTCTTTCTTCTTCCAGCCGAGCCCTAGTCGACCAGCAGCAGCAAAGGAGAAATTTCTGCAGCAGCCTTCAACAGTGATCTCCTTCCAATTCCTCCACTTTCCCTCCAAATCTTGGTATAATCTTTCAAATTTCAGTACTTTCCTTTCTTATCTATTGTTATTTTGCTTCAATTTTAGTTTTCCCCATGTCAAAATCCAAGAAAACTAAGTTTACTCCCTCATCATCAACTTCTCAAGTTGACTTTAAGAAATTTCTTAAAATCTAGGCCTAGAGGCAGATTACATTAGATTGTCCTCTTTAGACATCATTCCAGGAAGATTTGTCAAGTATGAAGATTTTTCCCAATATGATATCATGTCCTATTTGAGAAATTGTGGACTGTTTAATATGTTTTCTACTGACTTTAAGCAAGCATATTATCCATTCCTAATTTATCTGTTCTATATCAACTTAACCTTTGAAGATAATGAGGACGATGTCCATATTTACTCCTTGGTTAAGGGTATCAACTTAAAACTATCCCCAAAATCAATCGGCCGTATCTTGTCTATTCCTTATCACGGTCTCTTACTTGATGACATCACTTTGGATGATGAGGAAGTATTAAGCAATATCTTTCTACCTGGCCAAGGATTGCCTATGACCAACACCAAACTGAAACCTATTCCACGTCTCATTGGTCGTATCCTCTCTTACAATATTTGTCCCAAAACTGGTAGTTACAACTACTATTCCAGAGAATTATCCTCATGTGTCTATGCAATTATGGCTGGACTCGAGGTTAATTGGGTCAAAATTATCTTTGATACTATGGTTAAGTATCATTCTTCCTTCCTTCCTTTTGAAGCTTTTCTGACACCTATATTTCAGAAATTTCACGTTGATCTTGCTTCCGAAACTAGTGTCGTTAAGATCTTTGAATTGTTTGATCGTGCCGCCATACATCAAATGAAGTTAACTGATATTCCTCCTCCTGAACCACAACAACCCTCTTCACCTCCACATAGTCCCACTCAACGTCCATCTTCCTCTACACAACCTCCTGTCAATGATCCACCTCCAACACCACCATCTCAATCTTATACTGATGCTTTCTACAATTCCCTGTCTGTTGAGCTTGCCTCTATTCATGTCCAACAACAAGTTCTTCAAAACACTCAGACACAAATGCTTCAGAATCAGTCTTTATTGATGACTAGGTTTGAGAATATGCAACTTCAGATGGATTCCTTTGCATCCACTCAAACTGAAATTCTGAACCTTCTCAAGTCACATTTTCCGCCACCTCCTCCTCCCGGATCCGAGCCTTGAAGACTATGGCGTTGGCGTTTCTTTATGTTTTTTTGCTTTTGCAACTATTATGTATTTTCTGTTTTTAAAAAAAAAAAAACTATGTCAGTTTTTATTTGGCACAATGTATGTTTTCTGCTTTTTGTTAATGACAAAGGGGGAGAACTTTGTGTTCTGTGTTAAACTTTGTGTTCTGTGTTATGTAACTTTGTGTTATGTGTTAGTTTTAAATCCTATCTGTGTTCTGTTTCATATACTGTGCTATGTGTACCTGTTACATACATATTCTGAAAATTCTGCATGTATTGCAACTTTGTGACATAGTCAAACAACATTGACATATATGTTATGGATATTGACATATGACCATGCAGGTGCAACTTGACACTTTCTGCAGGGGCAAATATATTTGTTTTAACCTAGTTACTGCAGGGGAGTTTTGTTGCAGGGGGAGCTATCATAAACATAAGTTGTCATCATCAAAAAGGGGGAGAATGTTGAAGCCTATCATGTTGCAAGATTTTGATGATGGACAAGTATTTCTACCTCATGATGATTGCTCTACCTCAGTTGAAGCCAATTGAAGATTATGGGTGTTTTTGGAAGTTTTTGTGTAACTTTAGATATATATGAAAAGCCTTGATCACTTACACAAAAAATCCTTTCCAAGTCGACTTGACCCTTTGATATAGTCGACTACCCATACTTAGTCGACTTGCCAAAAAGCCCTAGTCGACTAGACCATTCCAAACCAAATTTCCTAACTCTCTGTTTGGACCCTGACATGACTATTAGTCGACTTGACTTATATACCTAGTCGACTAACAGATACCCTAGTCGACTACCCCATTTTCCAAGTCGACTACTATCATATACAAAATTTTCTCAACTCTCTGTTTCTGTCTGAAATGAAACTTAGTCGACTACACCATTTCCCAAGTCGACTAACACATTTTATAGTCGACCAACAATACTATTTAGTCAACTATATTCAGTTATCCAGAAACCTGTTTTGCCAACAGACAGATACCTAGTCGACTAATTGCTAAATCTAGTCGACTAATAGTTAAATTTTTGCCTAGTCTAGTCGACTAACTCAGAATCCTAGTCGACTATAGGCAGTTTCTGACTGTTAGACAGTTTCTCATATCTGATCCTTTTGGCAACGTTTTCTAACGTTTAAATTATCTGAATTGGTCCTATAACTACCCTAACTAACCCTAGTCTTCAGCTATAAATAGGAAAGTTATTCCAAAGGCCAATTACCAAGTCTTTCCATCAGTTTTCCAAAGAAAAATTCCAGAAAACCTGAAAAACTGATTTCCAACTTCTGTTCTTCACCAAAAGACATTCCATTAGTGAAGTTCTCTGAAGTTCATCTTTCCTATACTGTACCTTGTCCACTACACATTCAGTATCAAGGCTATAGGAAAATCATTGTATTCATTCAAAGAAGATTTTGTACAAGGCGTCTTCTTGGGAGTAGAAGAAAGTTGTACAAGGCGTGTTCTCTTTGGTGTAAAGAGGAGTTGTGCACATTTGGCAAAGGGCGTTTGTCAAGTGGTGTATAAGGCATTGGTTGTGGGTGTACACAAGTCAAGAAAGGAAAATCTCAAGCATTTTGCTTGGGGACTGGATGTAGGTCATAAGGACCGAACCAGGATAACTCTCGTGTGTTTGCGTTTGTATTTTCTGTGTTTATCTTGTGATTATTTTAATTCCTGCAAGTAGTTTGTTTAAATTTTTATAAACACTATTCACCCCCCCTCTAGTGTTTGTGTTGCTTTGATTATAGATCCTACAATAAATTCGTCGAAGAATCGTGTAGATTCGCGACTCTGGGTAGCTTCGCGTCTGACTAACTCTGCATCTGAGTAGCTCTGCGTCTGGGTAGCTCCGCATCTGAGCCTTCCCAGAATAAGTTCGCTTTGGAACATCTTCCTTTTCCCGAGGCAACTGCTTTGGGCCAGTCACGAGATGACTTCTCTTGCATTAATCGAGGGAGATCATTCCCTTGTGCATTTTCGAGGGAGAATATCCCTCCTCGCACATTTCTAAGGGAAACCGTTCCCTTTTTGAAGGCTCAATAAATGCCTTTATGAAGGAGATTATTTCTTCCTTTGCACGGTTCCAAGGGAGACCGTTCCTTTTTTCAAGGCTCAATAAATGCCTTAAACGCGCTCGCACTTCCACGCTTAAAGAGGCAGCGCTCAGGCCATGAGGCCTATAAATAGGACACCTGAGGTCCTCTGAAGAGAAGTGGTCTGCTCTTCTTCTCTTCTCTTGGTTATTAGAGAGAGATACTCAGATCTCTGAGCTAGTGGGGATGCTCACTCTGGTCATTACCCTGCCAAGGACCGGTAAGTCTCGATCATCCAGAGACTTTACCAATGAACAAATGACTTTAGGGAGTTCATCTCCTTTAATTTAGCTTTAACAGCTGCTTCAGGGATTGATTTCTCTCGTTCTTCATTTTACAATTGACTGATCTGTAGAGAAGGGTTTCAGTCCAGCTTCGCAGCGAAGCTATCATTTTGACTTGATCAAAGAAAGATCATTGCATGTGTGTTAAATTCACCATTTGGGCAAAATTTGGGACTTAGTCTCTTCAAAGTTGAGCCAGTCTTGCCATATAGATGGGGTCAAGACTGCGTCCCTCAGGATCAGTCTGGCTTAGCTATATAGGCGAGGCTAGGACTTGGCTTATGCTGAGCTAGCCCATCATCACTGCGCAAGCGAGACTATCCTCTGCTTAAATGAAATCAATGCTTAACTGAATCAGATATAAATAGCTTCGCCCCAAAGAATTTGACTTAGCGCTTTTACAGATTCTCCTGTGTTTAACTGCTAACTTGTTTCAGTTTGCATTGCAGTGAGCTATGTTCGCCAATCTTGTGACTTGATGAAAGAGACCAGAAAATTGTCTCTTGCTTTTCCAGTTGAAACTTTAATCCTAAGCAGGAGGAACAAACTGGGCTGTTGATGTGTGGTCTCAGAAGAGGTTGGCAGTCACTTATCCGAGATGATCCACTTCGAGGCGAGGCTGATAGTCGCTTATCCGAGATGATCCACTTCGGGAAAGCGGATGTCACCTGTAAGGTCTCGGATCCTTCCCTTGTCAATTTTCATCAAGGAAGATCCAACCTGCTGGTGGCGATCAGTTCTTTGCCAGTTTTGATCAAAGAAGGTCAAGCTTCCTGGTGGCACAATCTGCCATTATGCGAAAGATTGCGGCCCTGTCCTGGTGGCACCATCTGTTCCACGAAGGACTACGACCTTGTGTAGGAGGAAGGCCTTTCGTGTCCAGTTGGTTTGGCTTGGAAGTAGATAGGACCACTTGTATGCCTTTCGAGCAAATGACTCTGTTGTATGAAAACACAACCTTGATGTAGTAGTGTCAATGTGCCTTCGCTTTTGAATCAATAAAAGTTAAGTTTCTGCTCATCTGATTTTTGCTTTGCCTTCATTTTGAATTGACTCAGCGGAGCTAGACTTCATACGAAGTTAAAGACAGAATCCTTTCTGAATCAGGGACGGGCTTCCGGCGAAGCTAGCATGAATTATCCGCGAAGTTCGGGTCGTGCCTTTAGCGAAGCTAAGGCAAGCTTTTCGGCGAAGTTATCGATTCGTCGCGCTAAGTCAGCACTTGACTTGTGACGGAGTTAGCCCATAGCGGGGCTGAATCAGCGCTTCTCGGGAAGGCGCTTTAGGCGCCGTTTCAAATTAATTTGAAACGACAGCCTGTGCTTTTTTCGAGGCGTCATTTCAGGCGCTCATCGGCCTATAAAAGCCCGATCGGGCTGAAAGAGAAGGGATCACTTCTCTTTAAAATTTACAGAGCACTTGACTCTTTTTCTTCCTCTTTCTTCTCCATTCAAGAGTTTAAGAACTTCCACAGTTCTTCAATGGCTCCCAAGAGACGTACGGGAAAAGAGGTCGCAACCTCTGCAACGGAGGGTCCTTCTCCTCCTCCGGTCATCGAATGACCAATCACGGTAGGAAACTTTCCCTTTTGATTAGAGACCGTCATCTCTCCTTTAAAGCCGATTTCTGGCTGTCCTTAAATGAATCCAGAACGAGATCAATCATGACCCTATAATTTTAGGGAGTCCAATTCCCTGAATTTTCCTCGATTCCTTGATCGGGAATCCAAGAACTGAAGAGTTCTTCTTTAAGCTTTCAAGCGAAGCTATCCCTTAGGCGGTTTACATCCTGTTGAATGACAGGATGCGAAGCTGTCCTTTGAAATTTGACAGAAAAGGACCGTAATACCCTTCTGACGAAGTTAGCCCTTTGGGCTTTGTCGCATTCTGTTGTTCGAAGCTAAGCTTCCAGAGCGAAGCTAACACTTGAATATTTTCCTGCATTTTGCCTTCGTGTGGGATGCGGAGTTACACTGCAGCTGCGAAGCTAAGCTTCAGGGCGAAGCTATCGTTAGGCTAGCTTCACTCGGAGAGCGAGGCTATGCCTTAACGAAAATTGTATTTTTGTTTAAGTCTTTGCTTGGCTGATGAACTAATCATGGTCTTTCTTTGTTCTTGCAGTGCACTACACTCCTGGTCCTTTGAACAGTCTATTTGGGACGGCCAGGGGATTAGACGGTAATGTTGGCCTGCAGTTCCAAGGGCAGGCTTCTCTGTTCAGCGAGCGGAGCTCTCCTGCTCGAGACACGCTTATTTACGGTGGGGATCAACGCACCATAAGGAGCATCCTGACTACTGCTTCCCTTGAAGATTTTGACCGACGAATCTATCGGAAGCCTGACTTCATGTTTGGGGATGCGGCGCCAGACCATGATCTCCAGCTGCTAGCCGAGAGGGGCAGTGGATTTTTCAATTAGATGGCGAGAAGTTTTATCTTCCGTCCAGCAAGCGGCATTTTCCTTTGTCTTTCTTCTAATGCGTGACGAAGGCTCGGAAGATGCCGTGGCAAGTGAGTCGTAGTACCGAATCCGTTCACGTAGGAAATTGATACTTTCCTCACCCGGCTACACAAGGGCGGGACCTCCTCGTTGCATAATGGGTCTACACCCTGGGAATGTATCGCGAGACATCCCAGTGGGAGAAAATCCTGTGGTGGCGCAGACCTTTGGTAATCAATTCTTCAAGGTGCGTGGCAACTATCCAGCCACTGATTTCAGGACTCCCGGGTGGATTCATCCTCCTAAGACATGGTGGAAGGACTTGACCTTATATGTCCTTGCTCGTTTTGAGGAGGATCTGGAGAGGCTGAATCTTTATGAGGCCGTCAGGGCGACCTGTTACGGCATTCAGATGAGCGTAGCGAACTTCTACGCCATCTTTGAGTTATACTGCCCGGCTACAGGGACCTTCTTCACCCTGTTGGCGAATTGGGTATGGCTCTGCATGAGATGTGGGAAGTCTCTGCTCTGCCCTTGGGATCTTTCCCATATGAAGAATACTTCCCGTGCGAGGCAGAATTGGCTCTTCTGGAGAAGTAGGAGCCCGCCTTGTATGAGACCACCGGGAGTTAATGTGCCATTTGTATATTTGCTCAAGTATGCATAGAAGCAGTAAAGGAACTTCATGCAGCTTGAAGAGCTGGGGAGAGTATTTGTTCCCCGATACGGAAAACACTCCTGAAGCGGCTCATTGTGGAGTCGCTGACGAAGACATCTTTAGCCGGATGCAAAGCATTCTCAACGGGATCTAATTGTGGAAGAAGACGACGACCCCTATGAGAAAAGTGATATCCTTCGAAGTTTCCATCACCAGGCTCGTCGGCCGATGTCCCGGAAGGCACTGCTGGCTAGTTTCTTGACGGTCTGGTTGAAGAGGTGCGTGGTGTCATCTTCGTTGGATGACGTCATTCATCCGACTGTCCTGCTGCCTGCTGTTCGTCTAGTCCATGGTCGTTCTCTGGGACTTCTTCTGGCCATGGTGTGCTGTATTCAGAGAAGCCTTCGTGTATTGACGGAGGCTTTCTGTAGGCCGCCCTCGACGAAGCGGGGAAAGGGGACTGCTTTGTCCAGCGACGGACCGAACCCCAGAATAGGTCTGCCGTATATATATTTGATGGCGTGGTTTGCCCTTCACTTTCCCTCCTTGATTGAAGCCGGAGAGAACCCCCCAGAAGGTGTTCGAACGGCGCTTCTCCACCGATTCGAAGGATGTTCATGGCTAAGAACTTACGTGGCTGCGGTCTGTAAGTTGCTGAATCGCTATGATGTCTATAGCCTTTTCCGCTGCTTTTCCTATATTCGGGATGCGGGCTATGAAGAGGAGTTCAAAGACGCGGGGGAAGGGCAGACATCATTGAGCCGGGGAATTTTTGAGTGGCTGGTCAGCATTCGCCCCTCACATTTATTGCACAGAAGCGGGGACACCTGCTACTTGGAGCCTTATGTTCCAAGTCGGTTTGCCCGTCAGTTTGGATATGACCAATTGTACGTGGGTAACCCAAACCTCAATCTGGCTTTCATGGGGAGCCTCATCGATGGAGCCCGTGCCTGGCTGTTCTTCATTGCAGGCTGTACCGAGGCGCGGCTGTGCATGCCGCTAAGAACTCCGAACCTTTTAATGACCCTGGGATTCTACCAGTGGTATGCAAGCTCAAACTCCACACCAATTGGATTCTCTATCAACTCTTCTGGTGTGAAGTTGATTTCTCAACGGCTAAAGCGGAAGGTCATTGAGAAAGGTGAGGGTAAAAGGGTTCGCGTCCCAGGCCTTGGGAGTTCATTGATGTTGACGACAGTGAAGCCTCGGATGCAGAAAGTCCTCGCTTCGAAGCGGAGACAGGTGTCGAGACTCCTGCAGCTGCTTCTAGCGTAGCGGGAATGGCCCCCACAGAACATGTAGAAGAAGTGGAGGAGGAGGATCTTGAAGTCCACTTCAAGCGAAAATGGAAGGGTGGATCTCGCAGGAAGCAGGTGGTGAAGAAACCCCGTCGCCAGGCTCTTACAGTTGTTGTAGAGGGCGAACCATCTGCAGCGCTTCCTCCTCTTGCCCCATTAGTAGTTGAATCGTCAGTTCCAAGTTGTCTTGCAGCCGTTTGAGAAATAGTCCTTACTGGACTGAATAATGAGACTTGGCTATCTGCCGGTTCAGAGGTCGTAATGACGTGACCGGTTGAGAAGCCACCAAGCTCGAAGTAGTCCTTATCAGACTAAGAGGTGGGACTTGGCAATCTGTCAGTTCAGAGGTCGCAATGATGTCACCGATTGAGAAGCCACTAAGCTCGAAGTTAGTCCTTGATGGACTAAAAGGTGAGACTTGGCTATCTGTCGGTTCAGAGGTCGCAATGACATAACCGATTGAGAAGCCACCAAGCTCGAAGTAGTCCTTGAAGGACTGAAAGGTGAGACCTGTCTTTTGTAAATGTCAACAGGCTCGAAATTGAGACTTGTCTTTTGTAAATGTCAACAAGCTCGAAATTGAGGCTTGGCTATCTGCCGGTTCAGAGGTCGCAATGACATAACCGATTGAGAAACCACCAAGCTCAAAGTTAGTCCTTAACGGACAAAAAGGTGATACTTGTCTTTTGCAAATGTCAACAAGTATAAGGTGAGACTTGTCTTTTGTAAATGTCAACAAGCTCGAAATTGAGACTTGGCTATCTGCCGGTTCAGAGGTCGCAATGACATAACCGGTTGAGAAGCCACCAAGCTCAAAGTTAATCCTTGACGGACAAAAAGATGAGACATATCTTTTGTAAATGTCAACAGACTCGAAATTGAGACTTGGCTATCTGCCGGTTTAGAGGTCGCAATGACATAACCGGTTGAGAAGCCACCAAGCTCAAAGTTAGTCCTTGACGGACTAAAAGGTGAGACCTGTCTTTTGTAAATGTCAACAGGCTCGAAATTGAGACTTGTCTTCTGTAAATATCAACAAGCTCAAAATTGAGACTTGGCTATCTGCCGGTTCAGAGGTCGCAATGACATAACCGGTTGAGAAGCCACCAAGCTTAAAGTTAGTCCTTGACGGACAAAAAGGTGAGACCTGCCTTTTGTAAATGTCAACAGGCTCGAAATTGAGACTTGTCTTTTGTAAATGTCAACAAGCTCGAAATTAAGACTTGGCTATCTGCTGGTTCAGAGGTCGCAATGACATAACCGGTTGAGAAGCTACCAAGCTCAAAGTTATGATGGGATTTGGGAAAAGGTCTCGTTTTCATGGGGAGAAACGAGGAAATCACTGTCATAGGTTTAATGTTAACGTAACAGCGAAATGGACGGAGAGATTTGTATATGTGGCCTTACCATTCTATGGGTGAGAATTGGTAAGTGATTTTGAGAGGGAATCAAATGGGAACAGGTCCCTTAGGATTTTTAGCAAATCCCCAGCTGTCAACGGGTTTGATATGCCTTTACCAACTACCGTTTGAGTCGGGCTAGCCATGCTATTCCCCTCAGCATGATGAGTTGTCGAGGACTTTTGTTGGGCTTAAAGGACAACATTTTCCTCTACCCTTAACCGTTAAAGGTGTTAGATCGTTTGGTTAGCGTGTGTATAACCTTGATTCTCCTTTGGGACAACCAATGTATGACCAATAGTTGTATGATCTCGTTTGGAGGAAGAGAGAGGCTCTCATTGCGTGTACCTTGGATATAAAGGTCTTGATCAGAGGTGTAATGTTAACTTGATCATGAGAAGGATCATTACTCAAGGATAATACTTCTTTAATAATTTGCCATTGATCGGCATCATGAGTAAGTTGCCATCTGAAGTCTAAGGCGGTATGCTCCGTTTGAATAGACTGTTTCTATTACAAATGGTCCTTTCCATTTAGGCTGAAATTTGCCTTTGGTTTTGTGCGTCATGATCATCGGTCGTCTGACGGTTAAAACCAAATCTCCTTTCTGGAAGACTCTTTGTTTGAGCTTTTATTGAAGGATTTTGAGATTCGAACTTGATACAACTCGATGTGTTGCTGAGCTTGTAGTCGCTTCTCATCTAGGGCTTCGAGCTCTTGAAGGCGCAACCGATAATTGTCCTCTGATGTGATCTTAGTCATTAAGCAACTCGTAATGACGACATCTGAATTTCCAATGGTATGACTGCTTCACACCCGTACACCAAGGAAAAAGGCGTATTGCCTGTCGGGGTCCGAACCGTGGTTCGGTAGGCCAAAGACATTCACCAAGCTTTTCGTCCCAATCTCGCTTATTCGAGGAGACGAACTTCTTGAGTAACTTGATGATTGTTTTGTTGAATGCTTCCGCCAAATCATTAGCGGCGGGATTATAGGCAGTTGAAGCCACATTCTGAATTCGATATTTATCGCAGAACCGATAGAATACTTGGCTTATGAATTGGGGACCGTTATCATGGATGATCCGCCTAGGGACACTGTAACGCCCCGATCCTAAAGATACGGGGTCGTTATGGCGACGTATATACGCGAGGATAATACCCCACGTATATACGCTAAGCCTAAGTTAACCTGAACAAGTTATAATTTGAAAGCATAATGATCAATGAACACTGCAATAATACATATAGTGACAATTCTAAGGATAGCAGATAAATGATGGCAAGAACATGGCAGCTGAAGGCAATGAATGCAGAATCAGGAAATGACAGAATATAAAGAAGTGAAATACCAGAAATAGTAGAAAGAGCGTCCAGTCCCTCGCAAGACGAACAGTCTCATCGAACACCTGCACATTAGAAACAACCGTCCAATAGCTGGACGTGCAAACCCAGGGTCGTCAGAACGCGACCATAATGAGTGTGTGTGTAAAGGGGAAACAGCTCGTACAGAAGAAACCATGTGCATATATAACAATAAGAACAACTGCAGATAGAAAGACTAAATAACACAGTAAATAACTGAACAGTAACACTTATGATAAAAACATGAATACAGGTAGCAGACAAAGGGCACAACTGTAAATATGCAATCAATGTCAAGGCGTGTAATCTATCACATGTCACTAGGTTGGCATCCAACTCTGGTCATAAGTCTGGTCCTGGTCATGATAATCTGGTCATGGTTATAATCATGAGTCTAACATAGTGATATACAATCAGGTGATTACAGTCAGTCACAAAGCATCAACAGTTTATTATTAATTCTGTCAGCGAACACCAAATGTCACATATAATAGACGCAACCCATACTACGCCTACCACACATGCCAATCGATGCCCTTAAGTTATTGAAACTGATTGGTTGGAGACATTGTCCATGCTTTAGGTGGGTCCCGTACATACCCGGGACCACGGCCTCAGTTTCCTGGCGCTGAACCAGGCCGTACCGCTAGGTACTCAGTAACAGTAACAGTAATCTCACTGTGAAAATAGTGGAACAGTAACAGTACATATGGGATGTCAGTCATCCCCCAGGAACCCTGTAGTGGAACCCTCAGTCGGCTGCGCAACCTGTATCCTAGGTCCACCCAAAATACAGACGTTGTCTCCTCCATCAATTTCCCCATCCCAGTGTAAGTTATTCAATTACTTTATTATTCATTCAATTCAGTTAAATCAGGCAATGTCCATATTATCTAGAACACTGGGACGATACGGTGACAGTAACAATAACAGTACAGTAACAGTCAATCAGTAATCGTATACACGGTGAACAATATCAGTAACAGTGAACAGTAACAGTAACAGTGTATACGATGAACAATAGAACTGTACTGGGGTTACGGTCAATTATACTTTCCCAGTAACATGAATAATAAGTTAATCAGTCAGGTGCCATACATGACCAGTCAAGTTCAGCTCACAAATATCCAACTAAACTCTCACCTGTTTTATCATCAACAAGATAATCAAATCTACTAATAAACTGATAACTGCTATCTAGTAACTCGGAGTACAAGATCACTGATATCGACTAGGTCACTATCACAATAACTCAATCTCTGCCAACTGAATTAATCCAGTTTCTAACATCACAACAAGTCCACATCAATATCAGAATGAATCATCACTTAAATCATCACCAATAAATGAATAACAAGTCAACACATACTGAATCATATCAAAGTAAGAGAATCATCCTCAAATAACTTATGGTCTAGACTATCTACTCTTGGTACTCCACATCATCAATATATCATCTAAACAAATCCCAAATGCCAACAATGTCAATCTCATCTCAATACAAGTCAGGTTCCAATATAAGGAATATAGATTCTGGATAACCTCCAACTCAAGATCAATCTAGATTACAACCCAACTAATTCAGTCATATCTGATATGTCCTCAAATACTCAACTAATAAGTCAGGTCTAATTACTGATCATCATTCCATGTAAATAACATAAGTCCAGATCAATCCAAAGTCATTACAACCAACTCATGATTTCCAATAATACATGCTCCACAAGTATCATTACCAATCAAGCAATCTGATATAATAATCGTTATTCCAACATATATCAATAATCAATACTAGTCATCTCACTCTAACATACAACTCTGATTCATAAGTATGTTCAATACCTCAAGAGTTCACATTTCTATTAAGATCATACATTAGTTCCCAATACTTGACAAGATACCCAATCCATGCATATAAGATCTATCATGATAAGTCAAGTCATTCCATCCATAATCTGTCCCTCGATATCATGTACATCATCTATATTCATTACACAACTCATGTGTGAAGTCCACAATCCATAAAGTAACCATACACAACTGACAGACAGGTATCAGTCGACTGAAGCCATTTACAGGTCGACTAGATAAAGTTGTAGTCGACTAATCAAGTGGCCAAGTCGACTACACCCAGGGCCAAGTCGACTAGGGCTAAAAGGGTAGTCGACTATACTAACTGTTAGTCGACTACAAAAGTTGTCAAGTCGACTAACAGAGGTTACAGTGGACAAACAGAGAGCATGACTATTCCCTGGAAGGAGGATTAGTCGACTAGGGTCTGGGATTAGTCGACTAACAGGGCTATTAGTCGACTAATAAAGGGTATTAGTCGACTAATAAACCTCTGTCAGCCAGAAACAGGGCATACTAATACCTGGTCTCTCACACCATAAAACATGTATATGCCTCCTCTCTCTCACACAACAAAGTACACAAGTTCTACAACCACTCTATATACACATTAAAATACAACTTTAAACAAATGCATATAAAAATGAGAGAGAAACTAGAAAGAAGGAGAGAGACACTCACATTGGGGCTGCCGTGACGATCTCCGACGACGGCTGCTGGAAGGAGGACTCGCTGCTCGGCCAATGGTGAAGGACTCGGCTGTGCACATGTCCAGGTGCTGCCGTGGAGTGCTGTGCGCGTCAAGGCGCTGCTGTCCGCTGCTGGACTGCTGGAGGTACAGGTGCGCGCCAGGGATGGGTTGCTCCCACATTGGATCTGCTGGGTTGTCGCTGCCGTGGCTGCAAGACAGGGGAAAGGGGCGCCTAGGCTGCTAGTGCCCTACTGGATCTGCAGTGGAGAGGGGCAGCTGCAAGGCCAAGGGAGGAGGTTTGATTGCTGCTGTCCTGCTGCCATGCCCTGCTGCTGCCTGGGCGCGCAGAGGAGGAGGCAATGGCGCTGGTGGAGGCTGGATCTGAAGTTGCGGCGACTGTCCTGGCTGCAAGGGGAAGGTCGCGGCCTGCACTGCGCTGGATCCGGGCTGATCTGCAAGGGGGCGCGGCAAGGAGGGGGCGGCCAGGCTGCTCCTGCTGTTGGTGCTGATCAAGGGAGGAGGCGGCCAACAGGGAAGATGGAGAGGGGTGTGCGGCTGGATGAGGGAGAGAAGGATTAGTGATTTAGATCAAGTAGTTAGGATTAGGATTTGGTGGAGATTTAGGGGGGGTATAGTTAGGATTTGCTGGGATTTAGATTAGATTTGGTAATTGGGTAATGGGTATTGGGTATCGGGTTAGGCTCCAAATAAGTAAAAGGGTATGAGTAGAATCAGCTAATGGGTTTGGGGTTAGGATCCAAATAGAGTAAGGATAGTGGGTTGGATTAGGAATGGATTTGGATTTGAAAAATAGAAACGGGTAATGGGTTTGAGGGTAATATGATAAAGGGTATAGGTTCACTAATGGTTATTGGGTTATGGATCACCAGGTAAATGAGTAATGGGTTTCGGGTCACCAATGGGTATTGGGTCTATGGTGTGATGGGTTGGGATCAAAGAATAAGATATGAATGGAATCAAGGGAAAGGGATACACCTCTACAAAATAATAATCCAACATTAGTAGTAACATTACTTAACTAAAATAATGATATTAATAATACCAATACATTACATGAAATAAATACATGTACATATTTAAAATACCAGTATATTTTATCCAAATACCGTACTTTAAAATAGGGATATTACATTCTACCCACCTTAATAAAAATTTCGTCCTCGAAATTCAAATAAGGTAGGGAATGATAAAAAGAATCTAAAATCAAGAGAGAACATAACAAGCTTCCACGTCGCCTCGTTGGGACACCACGATTCCGCTGCGCGCTATGATCTCTGCTACTAGCTTCAACATGGAGTAACCGATCTCAAGAGATAGAATCAGGAGGAATGAATAGGAAGGAAGGATAAAATCAAGATGGACATCCAAATCACTCTAATTGAAGTGTTGGAATCATGGATATCAACAGATCAAGAACGGAATTCCAAAGGGAGGACGATAAATTTCCAAATGGAGTCAATATTATCATGTGAATAGTATATGTATGTTGCAGTGTCAACATAACTGTCTCAGGTTACAGGTAGGAACTAGGTTCTCTTTTATGTCGAACCTGGCTCTGATACCACTCTGTAACGCCCCGATCCTAAAGATACGGGGTCGTTATGGCGACGTATATACGCGAGGATAATACCCCACATATATACGCTAAGCCTAAGTTAACCGGAACAAGTTATAATTTGGAAGCATAATGATCAATGAACACTGCAATAATACATATAGTGACAATTCTAAGGATAGCAGATAAATGATGGCAAGAACATGGCAGCTGAAGGCAATGAATGCAGAATCAGGAAATGACAGAATATAAAGAAGTGAAATACCAGAAATAGAAGAAAGAGCGTCCAGTCCCTCGCAAGACGAACAGTCTCATCGAACACCTGCACATTAGAAACAACCGTCCAATAGCTGGACGTGCAAACCCAGGGTCGTCAGAACGCGACCATAATGAGTGTGTGTGTAAAGGGGAAACAGCTCGTGCAGAAGAAACCATGTGCATATATAACAATAAGAACAACTGCAGATAGAAAAACTAAATAACACAGTAAATAACTGAACAGTAACACTTATGATAAAAACATGAATACAGGTAGCAGACAAAGGGCACAACTGTAAATATGCAATCAATGTCAAGGCGTGTAATCTATCACATGTCACTAGGTTGGCATCCATCTCTGGTCATAAGTCTGGTCCTGGTCATGATAATCTGGTCATGGTTATAATCATGAGTCTAACATAGTGATATACAATCAGGTGATTACAGTCAGTCACAAAGCATCAACAGTTTATTATTAATTATGTCAGCGAACACCAAATGTCACATATAATAGACGCATCCCATACTACGCCTACCACACATGCCAATCGATGCCCTTAAGTTATTGAAACTGATTGGTTGGAGACATTGTCCATGCTTTAGGTGGGTCCCGTACATACCCGGGACCACGGCCTCAGTTTCCTGGCGCTGAACCAGGCCGTACCGCTAGGTACTCAGTAACAGTAACAGTAATCTCACTGTGAAAACAGTGGAACAGTAACAGTACAGATGGGATGTCAATCTGTTGGCCCAAAGGCCTATCACCCTAGTTTTGATGATGATCAACTCATGAAGTTATATTTACTAATGATCTTGTGTTTAATTAGTGACAGATTCATTATCAAGATCTTAGTAGGTGCATAGCTCAACAAAGGACAAAATATCAAGATTTGGAGCTAGCACGGTGTGATCCAAGGAGCTTTTGGATCAAGCTTGGACCAAGTCAAGAAGATGAGAAGCCTTCAAGTGAAGACTTCAAGAAGATGAAGACTTGTGTCTAGGTATAAGATTTTAGTTTTTGTTTTTAGTTAAAATGTAAAGGATAGATAGTTGGTGGATTGCTCAAGTTCATATCACACACACACTCTTGATAAAATTGCTTTCATAAAAGAATTTTATGTTTAGAAAAGATTTTTCATTTTGGAAAATATCTACTTTGGTTTTTGGTATTTCTCATATACATCTTAACCAAAACCAAGATTTATGATTAAGTCAAAAACATAGATAATTCATCTCTATTGTGTAGTGGATCATATCCATACACACTATGCTTTATAAGTTCAAAATATCTTGTTTTTGTATTTTGTGAAGTTATGGAAAACAAGTTTTAGAAAAACATATTTTTAGAAAAATAGTTTTTATTTTGATTGAAACTATTTTTGTAGATTTACTGTGAATTTCTGGGATTTTTATTATGTTAAAAAGACCTATTTCAAACCCCTTAACTGTGCACAGACTTAGAGCTGGCTGTCAGGCCAGTTCGGTCGACTGGGCGGTCGACCGAATCAAGGTCCGGTCGACCGTGCAGTCGACCGACGTGCACAGACCTGTGCACGTCTGGCAGCACAGTGGTCCGGTCGACCGGACGGTCGACCGCTGCAGAGAGTTCTACTCTCTGTTTGTTTCGGTCGACCGACCGGTCGACCGGAGGCTCCAACGGTCGGATTTTTGACCGTTGGCGGTCGACCGGCAGCTTTGACAGACCCCAAGGTCAGATTTTTCTGACCTCTATAAAAGGGGGTTTGGTCATTGTTTTGAGCTAAGATTTTTGGGAGAATTAGAGCCAGTTTTTCCTAGTCTTTTTCAGAAGTTTTCTCCACAAAATAGTGAGCAAATATTTCCTATCTAAAGGGAAGTTTTATCAAGAGTGTAAAAGAGATTTCTTTGAGTTTTCCTCCACCTTTCACATCCTTGTTTTTCTCACACCACACTTGAGCATCCATTGATTATTCATCCTATAGGTGTGTTGTAGTGAGAGTGCTTTAGGTGATCAAAGTGTTGTGATCACCAAAGATTTCATCTTTGTTCTTTGAGGAGACGGGCAAGTGTGCTCGTCGTTGTTTCGAGTTCGGGTGCGGACTTGTTGTACGAGGTGCGGCCTCGGCGAGCCGGTGGGCTTGCGGTGTGTACGGGACTAAGGAGTCCGAGGGATTGTAGGTGTTGCGGCACCGAGGAGAGATCCATTGGGATCTTGCATAGTGGAAATCCTTCGTGTGTCGAAGGCGGGGATGTAGAGCAAGTGTGCTCGGACCTCGAAATATACCTTTGTGTTTGCGATTGCTTACTCTATCTCTCTCTCTCTCTTTGTCTCTTTTATATCTTGCATTCAATAATTGTCTTTATCATTTACATGCTTGATATATTCCCTTGTGCTCATAATTGCTATACTTGCTTGGGATTGTTGTTAACACTAGTATTCAACCAAGAGAGCCAACGCGGCACCTCAACCCATTCAAGGGGAATCTAGAGGAGCTTGTCCAGAGCCCTGCAAAGGGAATTCGGCAACACTCTTGAGTTATACATAAGTGTTTAATTAAAAGAAGATTTAATTTGGTCATATTTGTTATAGCTTCCGCATTATTTGCATAATTTACCATTAAGTGACCATTAGATTAGCCATCACCTATTCACCCCCCCTCTAGGTGAACCTACACAGTCATCCCCCAGGAACCCTGCAGTGGAACCCTCAGTCGGCTGCGCAACCTGTATCCTAGGTCCACCCAAAATACAGACGCTGTCTCCTCCATCAATTTCCCCAATCCCAGTGTAAGTTGTTCAATTACTTTATTATTCATTCAATTCAGTTAAATCAGGCAATGTCCATATTATCTAGAACACTGGGACGATACTGTGACAGTAACAATAACAGTACAGTAACAGTCAATCAGTAATCGTATACACGGTGAACAATATCAGTAACAGTGAACAGTAACAGTAACCGTGTATACGATGAACAATAGAACTGTACTGGGGTTACGGTCAATTATACTTTCCCAGTAACATGAATAATAAGTTAATCAGTCAGGCGCCATACATGACCAGTCAAGTTCAGCTCACAAATATCCAACTAAACTCTCACCTGTTTTATCATCAACAAGATAATCAAATCTACTAATAAACTGATAACTGCTATCTAGTAACTCGGAGTACAAGATCACTGATATCGACTAGGTCACTATCACAATAACTCAATCTCTGCCAACTGAATTAATCCAGTTTCACAACAAGTCCACATCAATATCAGAATGAATCATCACTTAAATCATCACAAATAAATGAATAACAAGTCAACACATACTGAATCATATCAAAGTAAGGGAATCATCCTCAAATAACTTATGGTCTAGACTATCTACTCTTGGTACTCCACATCATCAATATATCATCTAAACAAATCCCAAATGCCAACAATGTCAATCTCATCTCAATACAAGTCAGGTTCCAATATAAGGAATATAGATTCTGGATAACCTCTAACTCAAGATCAATCTAAATTACAACCCAACTAATTCAGTCATATCTGATATATCCTCAAATACTCAACTAATAAGTCAGGTCTAATTACTGATCATCATTCCATGTAAATAACATAAGTCCAGATCAATCCAAAGTCATTACAACCAACTCATGATTTCCAATAATACATGCTCCACAAGTATCATTACCAATCAAGCAATCTGATATAATAATCGTTATTCCAACATATATCAATAATCAATACTAGTCCTCTCACTCTAACATACAACTCTGATTCATAAGTATGTTCAATACCTCAAGAGTTCACATTTCTATTAAGATCATACATTAGTTCCCAATACTTGACAAGATACCCAATCCATGCATATAAGATCTATCATGATAAGTCAAGTCATTCCATCCATAATCTGTCCCTCGATATCATGTACATCATCTATATCCATTACACAACTCATGTGTGAAGTCCACAATCCATAAAGTAACCATACACAACTGACAGACAGGTATCAGTCGACTGAAGCCATTTACAAGTCGACTAGATAAAGTTGTAGTCGACTAATCAAGTGGCCAAGTCGACTACACCCAGGGCCAAGTCGACTAGGGCTAAAAGGGTAGTCGACTATACTAACTGTTAGTCACTACAAAAGTTGTCAAGTCGACTAACAGAGGTTACAGTGGACAAACAGAGAGCATGACTATTCCCTGGAAGGAGGATTAGTCGACTAGGGTCTGGGATTAGTCGACTAACAGGGCTATTAGTCGACTAATAAAGGGTATTAGTCGACTAATAAACCTCTGTCAGCCAGAAACAGGGCATACTAATACCTGGTCTCTCACACCATAAAACATGTATATGCCTCCTCTCTCTGACATAACAAAGTACATAAGTTCTACAACCACTCTATATACACATTAAAATACAACTTTAAACAAATGCATATAAAAATGAGAGAGAAACTAGAAAGAGGGAGAGAGACACTCACATTGGGGCTGCCGTGACGATCTCCGACGACGGCTGCTGGAAGGAGGACTCGCTGCTCGGCCAATGGTGAAGGACTCGGCTGTGCACATGTCCAGGTGCTGCCGTGGAGTGCTGTGCGCATCATGGCGCTGCTGTCCGCTGCTGGACTGCTGGAGGTACAGGTGCGCCGGATCTGGGCTGCTGGAGGTGCCTGCGCGCCGGATCTGGGCTGCTGGAAATGCTGCCAAGTGCTGATGGATCTGCTGCCAAGGGACTTGGGCTGCTGCCGCGCCGCCGTGGAGGAGATCCGGCCAAAGAGGAGGAGAGGGGCTGCTGGATAGCCTGGACTGCTGCAGATCTGGGCTCGGCCAGGGGAGGAAGTGCTGCTGTCCTCGGGCTGCTGATCTGGACAGGGGGGAAAGCAGCCGAGTAGGGGCAGCGGCCTGCTGCTGTGCTGTGTTGCTGTCCAACGGGGCTGCGGCCATAGTGGAGGCGGCTGTTGTTGCTGCCGTTCTGCTGTGTTGCGGCAGCAACCAGAAGGGGGGAGGGGCTGCTGGAAGAGGTCTGAGCTGCGCGGAGGAGATCCGGTTTGGGAGGAGCTTCGTGCTGTTGGCGGGCTGGGGGTGTTCGGCTGCCACAGATCTGCTTGGGGCACACGCAGCCAAGGTGCACACGGCCTGAAGGTGCTGGTCTGGATTGCCGGCCATGGAGGGTCTCTGCTGGTGGAGGAGGCCGACCATGGAGGGAGGTGGCTGGGCTGTTCCTGCGACTGCAGCAAGGAAAAGAGGCGGCTGCAAGGGGGGCCCGGCCTGGAGCTCGCGCACGCAGGGAGAGGAGGTGCGGCTGGGAGTTGTTGGGATAAGATAGGATTAGGGATTTGAGGAGAGAATTAGGGAGAGAAAATCATGGGATTAGGATTTGGTGGAGATTTTGGGGGTTAGTTAGGATTAAATGGGTTTCGGGTTATCGGGTAGCGGGTATGCTAATGGGTTGAGGGTTAGGATCCAAATAGATAAATATTGGGTATAGGGTTTGTGACAACTGTTGCGGGTTGAGCTCCAAATAGCAAATGTGCAATAGGATATATAATGGATAAGAAAATAGGTTGGATTAGGCTAAACAAAGGGAGCACCACCACCAAGATTAGTACAAATGCCAATATTAAAATAAGTAATACCAATCAAAATTAATAATTGATAAACAATAATCATACTAAAAGAACAATAATAATAATAAATAACAGTAACAACATAGATATTACTAACAATGAGTAATGTTATATCACATGAAAAAAATATATATACATGTACACAGTTAAAATACCGGTATATTTTATTCAAATATCGTACTTTAAAAATAGGGATATTACAGACACCAAATCGATGGATGACATGGTGTTTGATGAAATTAACCACGTTAGAAGTTTTGACTTCACCCAGTGGTGTGGCTTCTGCCCACTTTGAAAAATAATCGGTTATTGCAAGGATAAACCGGTGACCTCTTGTCAAAGAGGGGCTGAATAGCCCTACGACATCGATTCCCCATGCTTCGAATGGCCATGAAGCAACAGTTGGGTGGAACAACTCTGAGGGCTGATGTATGAAGTCTGCATGAATTTGGCATGCTTTACACCTTCGTGCATATTGGATGGCGTTGGCTATCATGGTTGGCCAATAATATCCAAGCTTATGCAATCTGTCTTTAAGTTTTGGACCTGGCTGATGAGCTCCGCATATGCCGTCGTGTGCTTCTTTAAGCACTTCCTGTGCTTCTGAATTAGAGAGGCAACGGAGGAGGACGCCGTCGTATGAACGACGGTAAAGTGTCTTCAGAGTTGGGTCGTAGTAGAAACGGAGAGACCTTCGTCTGATAGATGCTGCTTCTTTAGGATCGTCTGGGAGGAGACCATGTAAAGCATGGTCGATGAGAGGAAATCACCAATCTCTCGACTCAAGATCCGTCGAGATATTATAGACCTCTCTGGTTCTTAACATATGCTTAGAGCAAACAAGGTGTCGAGTCGCCACTGTGAGGTGATACTCGGTGTCGACTGGCAAGGCTAGCGTTGTTGCTAATGCAGCAAGAGCATCTGCCTTGATATTTTGAGATCGAGACACGTGTCCGATGTAGAAACTATCAAACAGATTAGCCAATTCGACGGCTGTGTAATAATAAGGCACTAAGTCTTCGTGGCGGACCTCATATTCGCCTTTAACCTGATTGATGATCAGTTTTGAATCGCCGTAAGCTTCAAGGTAGCGTACCCCCATTCGTGGGTGAGCTGAAGACCAATGAGTAGAGCATTATATTCCGCTACATTATTAGAGCATGATTCCGTCAGAGAAAATGCTCTAGGAAGGACATGATTCTGTGGAGAGATAAACACAACCCCCACGCCGGCTATGATCCTGCCTTTAGGGCCTATTCGTGATGCTCCATCGAAGAACATCTGCCAAACTTCGTCCTCTGAAGTTACATTAGATTCGAAGACTTCATCTGGAATATCTTCGTGAAGTTTTGAGTGTTCTGAAGTTAGATGAGCAGCCAACTGCAAGGGCCTGGCCCTTAACCGCCTTTTGAGGGATAAAGATCATGTTGTATTGAGACAAAAGAAGTGCTCATTTAGCCAATCTTGAATTCAGTGATCCTGACTTCGTCATGAGGAGACGCAAAGGATTCACTCTGGAGATGACATGTATGGTTTTGCCAACCAAATAATGTTGTGTCTTCTGAACAGCAAAGACAAGAGCTAAGCACTCCTTCTCGATAGGATTATAACGAGATTCTGCTCCTATCAGAGTCCTGCTCAGATAATAAATGGCCTGCTCGTGACCATTGTCGTCTTTTTGAGCAAGGAGGGCACCAAGAGAATGGTCCATAGCTTTCACATAAAGCAAGAATGGTTTCCCGGCTGTAGGTGCCACTAAGACTGGAGGTTTTGTGAGATATGTCTTGATGTCTTCATAAGCTTCCTGACAAGCTTGATCCCATACGAAGGAAGCACCCTTTTTTATGAGTCGGGTGAACGGTCAACAGCGGCCTGAGAGATTTGCGATGAATCTTCTGATATAAGCCAGTCTACCCTGCAAGCCTCTAAGCTCTTTGAGGTTCCTCGGTGGATGCATGCTCTGAATGGCTTTGATCTTGTCTGGGTCAAGATGAATTCCTTTTGATGTAACGATAAACCCAAGGAATTTGCCACTCAAAACTCCCAAGAAGGATTTTGTCGGATTCATTTTCAGCTGATGAGCCCGCATTATGTCGAACATCATTCTCAGGTCACGAAGATGGTCATCCTTGTTGCGGCTTTTGACAGCAATGTCGTCGACATAGCATTCTACCGTTTTCCGGAGATGATCGCGGAAGATTGTATTCATTGCCCGCTGATAGGTTGCTCTGGCATTCTTCAGTCCGAAAGGCATTACAGTGTAGCAGTATACCCCCAAGGGTGTTCGGAATGAAGTATGCTTCTCGTCATCGGGGTACATTTTGATCTGATTGTACCCTGAAAAACCATCCATCAAAGACATTCTTTCGAATTCACAGGTATTGTCGATCATGACATCGGTGATGGGTAGTGGGAATTCGTCTTTAGGACAGGCTGTATTGAGATCACGATAGTCGATGCAGATCCGTATTTTCTCATTCTTCTTGAGGACGGGAACGATATTAGCAACCCAATCTGGATGTTGTTCCTCTCGTATGAAGCCACATGCAATGAGCTTATGAACTTCGTCTTCAATAGCCTCCATAATGTTCGGGCGTAACCGACGTTGTTGCTGCTTGACTAGCTTGGCGTCGAGTTTGATATTCAGACGGTGCATGGCCACTTGCGGATCAAGTCCGGGCATGTCTTCGTAGTTCCATGCGAAGACATCTATATACTCCTTTACGAGTATTATCAATTCTTCCTTTTCTGTAAGTGATAAGCTTTCACTTATAAAGATGGGCTTAGGGTGATCTTGACTACCCAAATTGACCTGCATCACCTTGCCTTCGGTAGGTGGTTCGCGCAGTTCGAATCGCTTTTCTCCTTGAAGATCTAAGTGCTGAGCCCATGGTTCCTCATCAGTAGCCTCTGCTGGTTCTAATTGACTGCTTGAAGTCATATTAACAGTGAGATTCTCGAACATCACTCCCACGCTGACATCTGAGTCCCATTCGGAGGACGAGGCAGAATATGATGGAATTGGTTCGTCGTCTTTGAGTTGAACCGTTGCTAGCGATGTGGGTGTAACGTACCCCAATCCCCTGCGTGTATTATCATAGTAATTTGCAGGCGTTCCTTTTGGCACAAAGTTACGCAGCAAACTACGCCTTCCTTTTTCGAAATTCAGGCCCTCCCCATGCTTTAGATTGTAGCCCATTTTCTTCATAATATGGCGCGTTGGTCGTGCGTAATGGAAGAATTGTGGGGTGTCTGAATCTGAACTTGAATCTGCGGCTGTGGACCCTCGTGATTGGGCTCTGCCGAATATTATTGGTAATTGACCTTCTTTGGATGGAGGGATCACCAAAACGGCTCCTTCTATAGATTCCACGGGTGTACCGGATACACTTAGTCTATGTAAAGGCATGTGCAGAGAGCTATCGATGATGGATTCAAACAACCCCACACTCGCAGGATAATCAAAAAAAATATTAACATTAATTACCCACTCGCCCTCATCTTCAGAAGGAGCGTTACATTTAAGACATGCTATAATTAGTTCATTAATCAAAATGGATAGCACCTCTGCTTCAGATTCTGAATCCGCCTCATTGCCACTATCATCATCGTCTGACAATGGTTCTTTGGATGTTTCACAGGTCTCTTGATACAGGAGAGCGTCAGTGAAGTAATTTTTCACCCCTTTGAATGGTTGCTTCTCAGCGAAGACAGTTCGTACTGTCGCGTCATCCTCAACATATTTGAAGCATTGGTGCAGAGTAGAGGGAACGATCCAGTTGGCGTGGATCCACGGTCGTCCTAGCAGCAGGTTATATAACGTGTCAGCGTCAATGACATAGCACGTTACTTCCGATTTCAGGCTCCCGATTCGGCAACGGAGTCGAATTTTCCTAAGTGGATGACTACTCCCGGCATTGAAACCGTATATTATAGTAGTGGTTGCGGACAACCTATATAGCGGTATACCGAGGAAGTAGAGAAGCCTTTTGGGGATGATGCTGAGTGCGGACCCCGGATCGACTTGTACCCTTTCAATGCATGTTGAACCAATGTATCCGGTGTAGTACAGAGGTCGATCGTGCTTGTTGTCTTTGAGAAGCGTATCTTCCGCTGTGAAGGTAATAGCAGGCACCTTTGATTGCGCATGATGGCATTCAAGGCACGGAGACTGAGCGTCATCTTTGGGGGTCTCTGGCATATACGTCAGGAGTGATTCTGAATTAGCCAGGGCATTCCTGAGTGCTTCTCTTGTCTCTTTTGAGAGACGAAGGAGCTCGTGTATTGTAATACGAGCCGGGATATTAGCCAATTGGGTCAATATATCAAAACGAAAGGGCGTGTTAAGCCCTAGGCCTGAAGGCTTCTTCAGGACATGGTCGAACCGGACTTCTTTAGTCTTCTCTTTTCTCTTGGTCAGAATGGAAGCAGGTGCTGATACTTGTACTGACGTCGTTTGCTATTGTATCTCGTCAGTAGCCTTCTCATACTATTTTAAGTATGATTTTTCGGATCGAGTACCCGTCGGCTGAGGTACATCAGCCTGCGTCGTGCAGGCGTGCTTTTCTCCTTCAGAATTACTGAGGGAAGCTGATGTAAGATTGTCATCGTCTGGCAAGATGGAGATGACATTGCAAGATTTGCCCTTTGACTTGGACTTCTTTGAATCCCACTGTACGTCTTGGACAAGGTCTGGGTGTATCCACATGACTTCCCCTGTCTCCAAGGTCAAGGGAACAAGACCTCTATTATTCTGAGTTTTAGCCGCAGGATGTTTGACTTCCAGCCGTGGCACAGGGACTGGATAGGTCCCGTCAGGAACTGTGACCTTTGCGGTTTTGCCGAACTCGAGAGTCACCATATTGGCAGTGACTTTCTTCTGCTCTGCCTTCAGTGTCAGGACCCCTGCGTCGATCAAGGCTTGAATTCTGTCCTTGAGGACATAGCACTTGTCGGTAGGATGGTGAATCATCCTGTGGTAGAGACAATATTTGGGGTCATTCGTGCGTCCTATTTTATTGGGACGCCGAGCCTCTGGTAGCTTCATTTTATTCCCTTTGTGGAGCAAATGGAACATTGTGACCATCTGATCGTCTCTGAAGGAGTACTATTTTGGAGGGAACTTAGACTCCTACTTATTGAAGCCACTCTTGTTGGCTATCGACTGTACGTCCCCGGACAATTCAACGGACATAGTCTCTTTCCCTTTGGCTTGGAAGACTGCGCCATGTCGCTACGTCCTTTATTGTTCATACTCCATTTGCCTTTAGGGGTGGATGGTTCGAACTTTTTAGCCGACTTTTCGGCTATCTCAGCTTGTTCGACCAGTTCTTTTCAGGTATGGGCTTTGACAGTCCCATGCGAACCTCTACTTGGTCTAAGAAGTTGTGCCTGCATGTCTGTAAGAGCATGGGTAATGGCATCCCTGCTTGGCACATCAAAGACAAGTTTCTGAATCGCTCAATGTAGTCACGGACAGATTCACCCTTCTTCTGCACGGTGGAGAGGAGCTTGTCCATGGTTACCTCGGTATCGTCCTCATAGAAACGAGAAAGGAATCGGGTTTCCAGATCGATCCAAGAATTGACAGAGCCTAGAGGGAGACTTCGGAACCAATCAAATGCTACCCCTTTAAGGTGCCAATGAACAACCTAGCCATGATAGCATCATTGTCTATAACATTACCGGTCTGAGACCGGAAATAGTAGATGTGCTGGTTTGGCGAGCTCTTTCCATCATAGGTATGCAATGTTGGTGGTTTGAACTTCGGTGGGTATGGCACTGAATCCCACTCCAACGGGTAAGGACGGACTGTCCCCACTTTCTTTAATTCATCCCTCTGAGCTAGGGATGCAATTTGAGCTTGGAGGCCTTTAAGGACTTCAACGTCTGAAGAAGAACCCTCCTTGGACTTTTCCGTCTTCGGCTGGTCATTGCTAAGATGTTCTTCCTCATCATGATTACTTTCGGTATCATTGTTATTCCGGTTATTGAGGAGTTGAGCGAGCATCTGTTAGATGTTGTCCAAAGCTTCTTGTTGGGTTTTGAAAGTTTGCTCCTGAGCTTTCAAACGTCGGCGAAGGTCGTCATTACCATTATCAGCCATATTCACTGATGCTTTGTCTGTTCGCACTGAGCTGACTGTCGCCGAAGAGGCATACCCGCTGTCTTCATCTTCTTCATCAGATGACTGGACTGATCTTTCCTTTGGTTCTGGCGAGGTTACTGCCGTTGAGGAAGAAGGCTGCTCATAACTGGAGGGTATCGCCACCCTAGATCTGGTATTTTGAAAAACACCCTCTTCATGCACCAAGACTTCGCCTAAGCCTGGGTTGTAATCTGGATCTAGGGCACTGTGGGACGCTTGTCTGCCCCTGCACAGCTCTTGTCCTCTTCCGGTCATGTTAACGGATGCAAAGGGTAGGTCTCGCGAAACGCTCCTTTTATGATGTTTCACCGGAGCTTGCACTGATAGTCGATCAAAAACTGACCGTTGACTTGGAGAAGTGGCGAAGATTGGTCCTAGCCGGCAATGGACCGAGTGGACTGTCACCAACTGACATCCCACTTGTTGACAACGGGGAGGGTAGATCGGAAAGATTCCGACTTCCGTTTGTTTGTCAAGAATTCCCACAAGTCAGACCCAGTTGGGCCTAAACGATCGAGCGCAGAGGCTCTTTTGGATCACGCATAGGACGATGTCCTGCTCCTTTTATTACCGCAGAGGAGATTAGCACAGAATAGTGCTTCAGCTCTACCTTCGCGGCTAAGAACCTTAGGAAATTCCTTGGCTGTTGAAGCTGCATAAGCACCGCTATCAACACTTAGGGATAATCCCTTAGCCCCGCTACGAGGCGCGAGCTTAGCGCTTGATGAACCGGGGAGCGGAGCACGCTGTGGTGCTTTATCCGCTATACTGCTGCGAAGGCGATTAGCATTAGATAGAGCTTTGGCTCTAAGTTCGCGGCTAAAAGCTTTGGAAACGCCCTTGGGCGCTAAAGCTGCATGAGCAACGCTATCAGCACTTAGGGATAATCCCTTAGCTCCGCTGCGAGGAGTGAGCTTAATAGTTGAAGAACTGGGGAGCGAAGCACGCTGTGGTGCTTTGGTTCCAGCTTCGCGGCTATGAACATCATGCGTACGCTGAGGTACAGTAGCTTCGATCATGAGAATGAGGCTGGCGCGAGTTGTTGCTCTTGAGTTGGGCGAAGGTACTGTCGCCATTGTGACTTCGCGGCTAGCAGTATTGTTGGAGCAGGCAGGCATCTTGCCTTTTTCTTCGCGAGAGAGACGCACTTCTGGCGTAGCTACGCCTGAGGCTTTGCCCAAAGCCTTCTGTTTTGGCCTCCACATCTACTTTGACAAGGGAGACTTAGGTTCGCAAGGAACCTGACTAGCCACACGCGAGGCTGAGGGGTGTTGGCAGAATTCTGCTCCTGGTTTCTGTTCTGAAACTTTGGTCATGGAGACCTTTCTATGCTTTCGTGCATGAAGCATTAGACCACCCTCAGAGAGGACTTCTTCAAATTTTTCTTGGTCGAAGTGAACGACCAGGTTTTCAAAAATGGTGGACTTGGATTGTGGGCGTGCTTCCTTGTTGTGCCAAAGAACCGCAGTAGGCTCGCAGGGAGCCTTATCTGTCTCCGCAGAGACTTGTATTGAAGATTTAGCCAGAGAGGCTCTGGCTGCACCGGCTTTCCCGAATTCAGAGATAGACCCGAAGGTTTGTTCGTCACATTGCGACACTTGATTCTCGGCAGTGGAGAAATCCTTCCCCAGCGGAGTCGTCATCTTGTTTTCCATTGATTTTGCAAAGGGGAAAACTTACAAAAAGGGGTTGAGGAGCTAAATTACAAGTATTCTTAAAAAGATTATAAGTAGATCTCCTCAGAGATTCTGGAGAAGTGTGCCGATAGGAGTCTGGTCAGCGCGCGACCACTTTGCCCCTTTGACGATGCGAGCGATGAGATTTCCTTCTCGCCTGGTTCAGGGAATCAGAGAACAGAAGGTTGGTGAACCCTCTTGTTACTTCTCAAAACCGCCTTTGCTTAGGAATTCCTTCTCGCCTGGTTCCGGAGATTCCTTGAGAAGAAGGAAGGTATTAGGCTATCAGCACCCTGATTAGAGAAGCAGCTCTCTAAAAAGTCTCTGAATTCAAAAGAATAGATCTCTGTTTGTACGCGCGGTGCGTCCTCTCGAGAAGTCTGCCGTCTCTTCCCGTGAAGTCGTCCAGAAGAAGTCTTTGCGTGTGTGGGAGGTCTTCGTACGCGCTCCGTGAAGGGTCCCCTCTCCTTGTGCCCCTCGTGGGCTATTTATAGGGAGAGCAAAGGTATAATCGTCCCTTGAAAATCTAGAAACAGATTAAATTAAATCTGGAAAGTAGCCCTGCTGCGAGGCTAGGATCAGCTTTTGCGAAGCTAGAAATAGCAGGTCGGTTGATCCTCTTGATCTGTTTTGATCTTTTTCATATAGTTGGAAGATTTCCCCTGATCCTCTTACTTGTTTTAGGAGAGTCAAGAGATTATGGCAATCAACTACCAAATTTGATCTCATATTTGATCTTGATTAGATTTAATCTTAATCCTGATTAGATTTGATCTCATTTGGAGATTTAATTAGTCAAAAGTTGACCATGACGGACCCGCAGCGGCGCTGCCCGCGTCGAGCTCACAGCGGAGCTGGAAGGCGCATGTGGCGAAGTCAGAAGACAGCTCTTCAGCGGAGCTAGATATCGTCTGTGGCGAAGCTACCGAACATTCGTCTGTGCGGTTGCGTGTGGCTTCAAGCGAAGCTAACTCTGAGTACTTCAGGCGAAGCTGGATGATCTTAGCCTCTCAGGCGAGGCTATCCCTTTGGGCTCATGTGATGCTAAGTGCTAGCATCTTAGACCTGCTGAGGTCTGTTTAGAGACAATCCGGGCTCACTGTCTGTAGTAGAGTCCAAGTTGCTTCCTTGTCCCTCGGAGATGGGTGAAAACTGGTCGTCAGCTTATCTGTCACTTGTCTTTTGTAAACGTCAACAAGTACAGAACTGGTCGTCAGCTTGTCTATTGCTTGTCTTTTGTAAATGTCAACAAGTTTAGACATTGTTCGGACCAATCAGCCTATCTTTCACTTGTCTTTTGTAAATGTCAACAAGTTTAGACATTATTCAGGCCAGTAAGAATCTTGTCTTTTTTAAAGTGTCAACAAGCGTATATACGTGAGGGTATTCTTGACCTCCGTATATACGTCGCAGTGACGTCTCCGTACCCGCCGGATCGGGGCGCCACAAGGTGGTATCAGAGCCTAGGCTCTAACATCCTCAGTACAAGCAGTTGACAGATTAATGATGTATTAATCTACAGCTGGAAAGCATAAGTCTTGAATATACATCCCAATCGCAAGTACGGTGTTATTTATTCCTTCCTTGTAATCTTTTCCTTGGATCCTGAGACCCTTCTATCTTTTTCCTTTCAGTTTCTTCCTATCATCCCTTCAACCAACTCAGATATGGAAGTACGGAGAACCCGTAATGGTCCTGGCACTTCTCGCGATAGTTCTAATGGAGATGGCGACAACATGATAAGGGTACTGCATGGCATGATGGAGAGTCAGCATCAGCAAACAGAGCTTCTGCGGCAAGCATTATTGAGAGCACCTAGAGAGCAGAGGCCTGATAGTGTATCTGATTTCAAGAAACTGCAGCAGGCTACTTTTTCGGGTGTAGAGGAGCCGTTGGACGCCGAGCAGTGGCTGATTGATACTACAGATCTTCTGAAAGCAGCCCAAATTCCTGATGAGAACCAGGTGGAAGTGGTCAAGATACAACTGAAGGATGTGGCCAGAACCTGGTGGTTGGCAGAAGAAGCGAGATTGGAGAGGCCTATTACTTGGGATCAGTTCTCGAGGGGTTTCTATGAGAGGTTCTTCCCTACAATGGCTCAGAAAGAGATGGAGGAGTAGTTCATCAAGTTGCAGCAGTTGAACCGATCTGTGGGTGAGTACGCTGTTGAATTTCTGAGACTCAGTCGATTTGCATCCTACATGGTGAGCGATGAGGAGAAGCGGGCCAGCAGATTTCAACAGGGGCTGAAGATGGACATCCAGATATTCCTTATCCCTCAGCAGCTAAAGACATACTCTCAGGTTCTCTCTATTGCCCGTGAGGTAGAACGGGGACTGGAGAAGAAGGACAAGCACCAGATGCAGAATAAGCCAGTGAAGAGATCCTTTCAATTGATGAATGAAGAAGACCCGACCAGACCCAGCGATAGCCCGATAGTCAGGCGACCATTCCAACCTCCCCCTCGGCAGGGGATATGCGGATATTGCCTGAGGCCAGGACACATCCAGAGCAATTGCCGGAGGGCGAATGAGCTGTGTTTGACATGTGGATCTGGTGATCATTCATTAGGTGTTTGTCCGTTCAAGAGGACGTGGAATGCTACCCCAGCACCTCTAGCACTTCCAGCACCACTGCCGGGAAGGAACCCCGAGCCCGTTGGCAGGAGAGCTCCACTCCCTCCCCAGTAGCGAGGAGCAAGAGTTGGAGCTGACCGTAGGAGAAGCCAGGCTTACAATTTGTCAGCAGGAGAAGCCGAGGCGTAGTTGTGATAGCGGAAGGACAAGGAGCTCAGTACCCAGATCAGGAGTCCTGATGATGTTTCTGTGACCGCTATTCCCCAACCTTTTGTGTCCTGAGATTATAATCTCCCTTATCCTTTTCAATTTATCATATTATCATCATTGACTGTAATCTCTTCCATGTTCATCTCCCTCCTTATAGAAATTTTAAGGACGAAATTTTTGTTAGGTGGGTAGATTGTAGCACCTACTTCCCGGGAAAAATACCCAGAGACGTGTCCCGACTTTTTCGATCGTATTATTCAATTTTCTTCTAGTATATATTTTTGAGTTGTGATTGCTCATATTATTGTGTATCGAATCTGGATTCTCAGACTTAGAGTAAGCCCTGACCCGGACCGGAAACCCGATACCAACCTGCAGCCCGATTTGACCTTTTTGAAAGTCTGATTTGACCGATTTTAGTCTCAGACACTGTTTTCTGATATTTTAGATTTTTCTTGATTTTTTGAAATTTTTCAGAATTTTTCTGCAAAATCTCCAAAACCGGTATCGGTCAGCATCACTGACTGATTCCCAGATTTTTAGTTTTCAAACGGGATTGAATTTTTAAAAATGGCTTTCACATTAATTCTTAGAATTTTATTTTCTATCTAAATGCATTTTTTGGGATTTTTCAAAATTTATCAAAATTTGTCCGATTCTGGTGATGGCCGGTTTCGCCGGAAGATTTCAAGATTTTTAATTTGAAAATTATATTGAATTTCTCGAATTTGATTTCACTGAGTATCTTAAAATAATATTTTCTATTTTTAAGAATTTTTCGGAACGTTTCTGAAATAGTCAAATTTTCACCTTAATAAAATAATAATATTATTTACCGACAATTTCTTTTCTTACTTTTTCCTTCTCTACTCCCCTACTTTGTACTTTCAAAAATTTTAATAAATAAATTATTTAATTATAAAATTTTTATACTATTTTATTTTCCTTTCTCTTATTTTTTTCCTTTTCTTTAAATTTCTTTCTTTTTCTTTCTTTTTCTCACCCCTTTGACTTTCTCCCCCATACCCTGCGCCTCCTCTATAGCTGACTGTAGCAGCAGCCAGAGCATGATGGGCTGCTGCTGCAGCCTCTCTCCTCCCCCCATTCGCCCACTCATCATTTCTTTTTCCCTTTCCTTCTCTATTAAAACTTCATCTTCTCTTTTTTCCTCTTCATTTCACTTCAACCTCATCTCCTTCAACTAAACAAAACCAACAAAACCCACTCATTTCCTCTCCATGGCCGCCGCCTCCACCATCACCGCCGGCGCTGCCCTAGGCCGGCCAATCACCTCCCCCACACCCCCTCTCCACTCCACCAACTCCTTTTCATTCAATTACCACCTCTCCACCTTCAATTTCAACAAAACCCATCTCTTCATCACCATCTTCACCTTCAAAATTCTCCATCAATACTCCACCTCCTCCACTTCCACCACCACTCTATCATCTCCTCCTCCTCCTCCAACCACCAACCACCACCAATCACCACCAACCACCACCACCAATCACCACCAACACCACCTCCTTTAACATCAAACAACAACCACAACAACTACACAACCACCCCTTTTCCCCTCCCCTAGGACCACCACGCGCGCGCCCCTTCCTCGGCGGTGCCGCCGCCGCTGCCAGGCCGCCGGCCACCTCCCCCTCCCCTCCATTTTTCTTTTCTTTCTTTTTTTCTTCTTTCCTTCTTCATTCTTTCTTTCTTTTCTTTTCTCTTTCTTTTCCCTAAATAAACACCAACTTTCCACTTTCCTAAAATACCCTCCACCTCATCCTCAAATTACTCCCCTATATTTACACTCAATACCCCTCCCCTTTTTATTCCAAATTTATTCTTAAAAATACCATATTTTCTCTCTCTTTCTCTCTCTCTCTCCTTCCTACAACTTTCTCTCTCCTCTCTCTCCCCTCTCTCATTCCCTCTCCAATATTTATATGTATATTTATATTTATATATTTTAATATATAATTATGGGCTAGTGGATTGCTCGTACGGTTCGCGGGTTTCTCGGATTATTAACAAGTATTTTATCCCGGTTTCAGACGAGTACATTTCTTTGACATTTCTTTCTTTATTACCAACATTTCAAGTCTAATAATTATTAACTGGCTTTTAATATATGATGTCTTTTTATGCAAGTTGGTATGTGTTATATAAATGATTCCTAAAATCTATCATGTTTTATAAATAGCTTCTGAACGTTGTTTGCTTTGTTGGACCGGTATTATATCGGGTATGTCTAGATCTGCTCCCGCTTTACTCGGCTCCGCACAGTTAAATTATAGACTAAATTATTATTGTTATAAAAAATGATTGTGAAGAGTTTGAACTGTTTATGCCGTTCTCCTGTACCATGTTACGTGACCGATTGACACTTAGTATTTGATGTCGCGACTCTCACCGATATATTAGTTACCTGACCCGGATATGTATACACCGGTACTTGCCATGCTATACTTATTATTTGATATCTGATACCAGTACTTGCCATGCTATACTTATTATTTGATATTTGATAACGGTACTTGCCATGCTAGACTTATCACTTGATATCTGACACCGTTACTTGCCATGCTTATCACTTGATATCGACACCAGTACTTGCCATGTTATACTTATTACTTGATATCTGATACCGGTACTTGCCATGCTATACTTATTACTTGATATCTGATACCGGTACTTGTCATGCTATACTTATTACTTGATATCTGACACCGGTACTTGCCATGCTATACTTATCGCCTGCTACCTGACACATGATATAATAACACTTGACACTTGATATGCTATCACCTGGTACTGGTACACTTGACCTGATTTTGTGGCACCTATATTATATTGCATATTCATGACTATTACTTTTACGGGGACTTGGCATGATTATTATCCTGTTACTAGATATTTGGTACTCCTGAACTCTTATACTCCTGAACTTCTGTATTCCTGAACCCTTGAAAAAGGGTGACTCCTGATATTATACTCCTGTTAATTCTCATAGTTGGATAATCATGGTTATACTGTATACACTTGTGGACATTATCTTTGGGCAATATATATATATATATATATATATATATATATATATATATATATATATATATATATATATATATATATATATATAATAAAATACTCAACTAACACTGGGGTGGGGGAAACTGATGAACACCGGTATGATATCATATTTATAATGGTGATATTTCTGAAGTGTCGTGTGGGGCGCGTAATGATAAGTCCCCGGAAGCAGTAGCCTGAATCTGAAGTGTCGTATAGGGCGCGTAATGATAAGTCCCCGGAAGCAGTAGCTTGAATTTGAAGTGTCGTGTGGGGCGCGTAATGATAAGTCCCCGGAAGCAGTAGCCTGTACTCCTTATCTAGTCCCGGACAGAGACGGAACCCACTATAAATATGAGCCATCAGATTTATCAGTTTCCAAATAATAACTCATCTTATTCATAAGTAGATGTATGTGTGCCGGTAGCACATACAAAAGCATATGGATCGGATGAATAACATAAACAACCAAACAGTAATAATATTAGGAACATGTGATACTTGGTCTCTCCTTTGTTCGGGTCTTGGTACTCACATATCAGACCCGGATAAGTTGTACAGAGTGCGAGCTCTAGTATGGACTATCGGTGATGTGAGGCACTGGTAGGGAGGCGATTGAAATATCAAATGGTACTGATTATTATTATTGGATAAATTAAAATGCAACACATTTATATTCCAGTTATAGTATTATGCCCTGCGTTAACGTCTTGCTTTGTGACATATGACGATTACTCTAGACATACTATAGTTCTGTTACTCTTAGGGCAACTCAAGTTGTATAAACTCAGACGATGGCGACATGAGATATGTGGTATATAGATGAGAGTTTCCTTGTTTAGATTATCCCCTTAACGTATATGTCCCGTGAATCCATAATCTGAGCTCGTACAACTAGTTTTGTCCATACTTGTATTTATTGCACGTTTAACTTATTTACCGCGTGTTTATATGTACCTATGCTCTTCATACTGCCTTCTATGCATGTTTTCAGTCTCCAATTCATCGATATACATGATTTATTGTCGTTCCTTTAATTTCCCTTATGTTGTTTGTTATTACTTGTACCTGCATACTCGGACCACGTCACTTGATCATGTACACGTATACCTGTTATGCATGCCATTTGGCTTTATTATATGTCTCGCAGGGTTGCGTCTGATAACCCTAGATTCTCATGTCCAGATCCTAGAAACCGGATCTTGGTGGCCAAGCTGTAGCTGATCAGAGTACGCAGCGAATCCTTCCGTGACGATCGGGGGCAGCAGAAGCTTGGATCATAGCCGCAGCCCTTCCTCCCAGTTCCCCTCCTGTTTGGTTCTCGAGACCTTTCTAGCTGCTCGTGAGCATCTCTCAGCTTTGTATATCTCTTCATGTATTGTATTTTTGTATGTTCTGGTGATGTAATATTGCTGTAATATTGTATCACTCTCTGTGATAACCATATACTTGTACTTTTCTATTAGAATGTATATTATCACTGTGCTTCCGCACTCTGATTCTTGCTGTACTAATGCTTAGCGTATATACGTGAGGGTATTTCTGACCTGCGTATATACGTCGTAGTGACGTCTCCGTTCCCGCCGGATCGGGGTGTCACACATCATCTTCTCTAATTCTTCTTGGATCTTCTTGAATTTTCTTGAATCATCATCTCTTCTTGAAAATAAGGAAAATCTCATCGGTCTCCACCTTGTTTGCTTTTCAAACCTTTAGCAAAATACCTTGAAAGTTTTGGATTATTGCCTTGATTCTTTCCTCTATTGTAACTGTACCGTAAAATCTTTAACTCTTGCCTCTCTCTCTGAGGCCTTTGACTGAATTAGCGGCAAGCCTTGATCATACTCAAGCCTCGTCCGAATTTGCCCTTTCTTTTTCTTGCAACACTTTGACTCGGTTCACGTCCCGTCGCAATCTTCCTTGAAGCTCTACCTCGCGATGAGCTCCCTTCCAAGCTTATCTCTTGAACTGAGTTTCTTTTTTTCAGTTTGTATATCCTTCCACACTTCTCTCCTTTCAAGGTTACCCTGTCTCTTTGGCTAACCGTGACCATGCCTTATTGCACTTGGATCCAACATCCTTTTTTTGTCGAGCACTATATGGATATTAGATTGTATCATGCCTGGAGGACATACCTGACCACCTCCAGAGCATGCACCATCCTATCTCTGCATGTAACATTGACTGTCTCAGTGCCGATGACTTTACAAGCCGAGCCATCAACCATTTTGTTAGTTCTTCCTCCATCGCAAGCAAGGAGTTGAACATCTTTTTATGGGAACATATATGAACTGTACTACTAGAATCAAATACTAGCCTTTACCTTGAGAAGTGTTGTCTTCAACGTAGAGAGTCATTAATACTTCAGTGTCAACACCGCTCAGCTATGTCTGCCTCCACATCTTACCCCTTCTTCTTGAACCAGTCTTGTTGATGCTTGCAGTCCTTCTTCCAGTGACCTTCCCCTTGACAAAAATGACACGCCTTCGACGAATCCGAATTTTTCTTTCCTTCTTTTCTCTTCCTTCCCATGACCACCAAACCCGATCCTTCCTGCTTAACTTGATTTGGTCTTTTTCTGATCTCATTAGATAAGAGAGTTGACGTGACCTCCTCTAAGATGAAAGTTTCCTTAATGTAGAGCACGGTGGTAACGATTTGATCATATGAATCCGGAAGCGAACTAAAAAGTATCAACGCCTTATCCTCCTCGTCAATCTTAACATCAACAGCTAGAGCTCACTGATGACATTGTTGAAGAAGTTTAGATGCTCCAACACTATTGTTCCTTCTTTCATGCATAGCCCATATAGTTATTTCTTGAGATACAACTTGTTGGAGAGGTTTTTTTTGTCATATATAATGTTTCTAATCTTGACCACAAACCCGTAGTGTTTCTTCATCCATCACATTGCACATGACCTCGTCTGTGAAACATTAATAGATCATGCTTGCCTCTTTCAGATCCATCTCCTCTCAATCATCATCTGATGTACCTACAAATTTTGCTGACTTTTCTTGTGAGGTCTTGTGAAGACCATGTTGCACTAACAATGCTTTCACCATCTTTTTCATAAACCAAAGTTTTTTTTTTGCCATTAAATTTCTCGACCTCGAACATGCTCGTAGAAATTTCAATTTTTGACATATCGCCTTATCGTCAACCTTTAAGTGCTGATACCAATTGTTGTGACACAATAGCTATGATACAATTATTGAGATTAACAATCGGGTTATGACATCAACTTTTGTGCACGTCTAAGACCATGATGGATGTTGCAGAACCTTGACAATATGTAATACTTACAAAAAAACTATTCTAAAGTAAACTAGCAATACTAAGACAAAAGAGTAGAAAAGAACGTGAGGATTTAATGTAGTTCTGCCCAAACTTGACCTACATCCATAAGGAGATAACTTGAGAGAGTTTTATTAATGAACTTAGTTCGAGAGATCTAACCTTTCCCTTTATTTCCACAAGAGTATTCACCTTCCCCTTAAATCTCATAAGATTACAAGAGTATACCTTCTCTTATGTTCTGTTACCTTTCTCTCTCTTTCTTGGCTTCCTCTTCACCTTTCGTGTTATAATGTATTAGATTACAATCTTTATTTTTAGAGTTTTACAATACAAACCCTATTCAAACTATGAGATGATCTTGGTCGTCGGATGTTTAAAGAACTTGATCAACCCTTATAGGAGTTGATTTCCTTGATCTAGAAGAATTCTATACCCTTTAAGCTTTAGAAATAAATTTTCATTGGATATGGACTAATTTCTATTCAAAATCCACCAGAAAAGGAAACATGAATGAGCTTGAAAAGGAACTACAATTCAGTTCTGGCCTTGGATTGTCGATATGCTAGAGATGCCTGTCGACAGGCCATGATGCCTGTCAAAAATCTGAGATCTCTTTCCTCTCTATTGTGTGATGCTGCCTACTGTGTGTGGTCGACAACTTGTCGACTGCCACACTGTTTTTGTTTGATACTCTTCTTTTGCAAGTTCTTTTTTCTGCTCCAAATCGATTGGATCTTCAACCATCATCTCTAATTGAAAACAAGACAATTTTCCAACAGCCCTACTTCCCATAACTCAATCACAATAAAAATCTCAATAGCAATTTTAAGAGAGTTCTAGTGTTGGAGAAGTAAGTAAACTCCTCCAACCAAGGCTCCAAAGTTCAACAAATTTATATAAATATTTTCGATTTTTTCCAGTTCAAGCAGTGGTACTTATTTTCCTAAATTTAAGACTATTTCAGAAACATAGGAGGTAGTTAACCCCCTGACCCTTTACTTCATCCGAGCTAATTCTCATATTCAAATGAGCTACGTTAACCCCATCCTAAAACTCCCACATCCAAATGAGATACAACCTTGAACCGAAAGTCTAGGATCAATATGAATACGACTATGAATTTTAGACTTCATCATCTCAGCCTCAAATTTATAAGATCCATTTGTACATTTGTGCCCACATCTGTCTCTCTTCTGAATGAAAAATTATCAATTTCCAAGTATGGCTCGTACCTTGCAGCCATACATTGAACACATGCACAAACGTAGAATGATCAGTGTTTTGTCAATTATACGATAAATGGGACCATATGAATTCGGGAACATATTTTCATGTTTTCAAACCAACATGAGTAATACCTATTTAAATAAGTCAGAGCATGGAGATATCGTGATGGATATTGTGAATCATCAATTGTGATGGCCTGTCATGTGTTAGTTAAGAGCTTGAATTCAAAGAGCATGAAGAAAAACATTTCATACTTTTGTTTCCCCTCTAATTATTCCCTGTGCAATCAGGTGGTTGGAATCCGAACTAGTCTACCGCTGCCATCAGCGTGGGAAATGTTGTCTCAGCTCGCTGTATATTTCTTGGTCGATGACTACTTCAACTACTGGATCCATCGGATGCTGCATTGCAAATGGGGATACGATCTCATCCACCATGTTCGCCGCGAGTTCACTGTTCCGATCGGGTTTGCAGCGCCTTGCGCCGCCCACTGTTCTGAGGTCCTCGTCATCGGCAACCAGCATTCCTTGGCCCAGCCATTGTCCCGGGCCGCATTATCATGTTCCGGCTGTGGATGGTCAGCCGACATATTGAGGCCATTGAGACATATTGCGGTGTGAATGAAAACGATGTTTATTCTCTGTTTACTGGATTTACAATATGCTATAATTGTGTTTGAATCCTGGTCACTTTCATACATGATATGGAAGAGTACTGATTTAGTGGTAATAAAGAGAGAACCAATATGCACGAAAACTAAGCAAGCAAATGTTTGCGTCATCTTTTTATCGTGTGTAATCTAAATTATAGATTTTTGTGATTCTTGATAAAGACAGAGGAGACATATTTTACTTTCTTGTGATTCTTGAAGAGGCCTGGACGGCTAAAATTGTGAAATTGGAACGTGATGAAAGTCAGTACCGATTGTACTAGGAATGTTGTTGGGCCGAAGGATGTTGCGTAGAGACACAAGTGTTGTGACGAAATTGATATATTCTGATATCAATTGTTGCATGCATAACTCGGGATATTATACTTACATGATACCAATTGTTGGGAGATACGGAGATCCCCACCGACGACCTCAAACACATCATGAGATCAATTACCTCGAGCATACAAGATGAATATTAAAAGATATGAGAAGAAAATACACAATTTAATGTGGTTCAACTCAAACTTGGCCTACATTCACGGAGAGAACTTAATAGAGATTTATTAATAAACTTGATATAAAGAGATCTAACTTTTTCAGTTGATAATACAAGAGTATTCACCTTCCCCTTAAATTTACGCCTAGATTACAAGAGTATATCTTCTCTTTATGCAACTTCACCTTGCTCCTATTTTTCTTGACTTTTTAGGGCCTTCTTGATTTTTTAGGGTCATAACTTTCTTCTGCTCTTCTGCTCCACCTAAATCCTAAGTTACAACCTTATATTTATAGAATTTTACAGTACAACTCTTATTTGGAGTATGAGATGATCTTAGTCATTGGATACTTGAAGAATCTTAATCAATCATATTAAGAGTGGATCTCCTAAATCTAGAAGTATTCTAAACTCTTTAATCTTTAGAAACAAATCCGCATTGAATAGGAATTAAATCTCATTCATACTCCTTTTGAAAAGGAAACTCGCAAGCGCCTGAAAGGAAACTGTTTCACCTTGATTTGTTTTTTCTACTTCAAGTCATCGTCTTCTCCTACTCAATTAGATTTTCTTAAACCATCATCTCCTCTTAAAAAAGGAAAATCCTAACGATAAAAACTTTGCATCCTAATTCTTGTGGTCACATTTGTCACATCGTTGAAGAACCATTCATTCTGCATATGCACCATGTACCGAGAAAGGTATCCACCCATGATCAAATTAGGTTCCATGCAGTGCCAAAGCAATGGAAAGGAAACCAACGATAATTTGACACGCACAACGTAGCGCAGTATCCAATCACTATGAAGACCACTACAAGATGTTAATCATCTCTTTTTATAGATTTGACCGTAATCGCCATCACTATGTAGGAGAGCCACAGCCAACTTTGCTTCGGTCTTCATCTACTGCGATTACGTATACGGAACTGACAAGGTTTGACAATACACAGGGTTTTTTTTTGAATTCTTTCATTTGTGTAAAATTGAGCATATTTAAACTTTTTAATGATTATTTGCAGGTTTTAGTTATCAAAAGGAGCCCCTTTCAAAGGTAACAAGTCTATATCCTCTCCTTGGCGATTGTTGATGCAATGATTGTTGTTCCTTCTCAAATTATATTCAAGAAAAGAAAAAAAAATGTAGAGAAAATAGGTAAAAGATTACTGGTTATTATGGTTTAGTGTTACAAATATTTCATTTTCAGTGATGAAAAACTTAAGCCAGAAAATCATATTCACCCAAAATGTTCACGTAAAAATGCAGCATAGACATCAAAGTTATTAATTTTCTTTTTAGCAGAATAAGATTTGCACACTGTGTTAGAATTTTGCCCTGTTTTCAAGAGAAGATGATGGTCCAAGAAGATCCAACTTGATTGGAGAAGACGATGACATGAAGCAGAAGAAATAGATCAAGGTAGAGCAAATTAGTCGACTATATAGTCGACTAGACAAGATGCAGAGAGGAAGCATTATATAGTAATTGACTAATAAGTTCTATTAGTTGATTAATTGAAGGGATTAGTCGACTAGTCCACATGACAAGTCGACTATCAAGGTGTTCCAAAGCATGAGCAGTTTCCTTTTTAGGCGCGTGCATGTTTTCTTTTCTGGAGTACGGATAAGATTCAGATTCTATTCAATAAATGTTTGTTTCTAAAGATTTAAGTGTTTAGAATTCTTCTAAATTAAGGAGATCAAATCTTAATATGATTGATCAAAATTCTTCAAGTATCCAACTGTCAAGATCATCTCATAGTCCAAATAAAAATTTTATTGTAAAATCATATAAATGAAAGTTGTAATCAGTAGATGGTAGTGAGGAAAAGTGTGGAACACCAATGAGATCTTGAAGAAGATCAGAAGAAGCTAAGAAAAAGAGGAGTAAGGAGAAGACGCATAAAGAGAAGGTATACTCTTGTAATCTAGGTTCAGATTCAAGAGGAAGGTGAATACTCATGTGGGGTCAAGAGAAAGGTTAGATCTCTTTGTATCAAGTTTATTACTAAAGCTCTATCAAGTTCTCTTTGTGGACGTAGGCTAAGTTTGAGCCGAACCACGATAAAATCTTGTGTTGTTTGGTATTACTTTTTTGTCTAGGTATTGCTAGTTTGTTTACAACAATTTTTCTTTTGCAAGTATTATCATATTGTCAGGTTCCGCAAACATCACTCTCGAGAGTAACAATTGGTATCATAACATATCAATTTTGCACAACAGCGGTATCAAAGATAAATGTTGATGAAAGATGATATGTCAAAGATAGAAAGTTCTACAAAAAAATTCGAGGTCAAGAAGTTCAATGGCAAATGAAACTTCAGTTTATAGCAAGGGGAGTGAAAGCGTTGCTGATGCAACGTCTTCACAAGACTTTGAAGGAAAAGTCAGCAAAACTACAGGTACGTCAGATAAGAATTGGGAGGAGATGGATCTAAAGGCGGCAAGCACGATTTAACTATATCTCATAGACGAGGTTGTGTAAAACGTGACGGATGAAGAAATGTCTACAGGACTGTGGTCAAGGTTTGAGACATTTTATATGATAAAAGCCTCTCCAACAAGCTGTATCTCAACTGTAAGTTCACCTAGAGGGGGGTGAATAGGTGATGGCTAATCTAATGGTCACTTAATGCCAAATAATGCGGAAGTTAAAGTAATTATGACCAAATAAAACTTTTACACTAAACACCACGTATAACCAAAGAGTGTTGCCGAATTCCCCGTGAAGGGCTCTGGACAAACTCCTCTAGATTCCCCTTGAATGGGTTGAGGTGCCGCGTTGACTCTCTTGGTTGAATACAAGTGTTAGCAACAATCCCACGCAAGTATATCAATTAAGCACAAATGAATATATCAAGCATATAAAGATAGACAAAAATTGAATGCAAGATATAAACAAGGGAGAGAGAGAGAGAGAAATGGCAATCGCAAACACAAAGGTATGTTTCAAGGTTCGAGCACACTTGCTCTACATCCCCGCCTTCGACACACGAAGGATTTTCACTATGCAAGATCCCAATGGATCTCTCCCCGGTGCCGCAACACCTACAAACCCTCGGACTCCCTAGTCCCGTACACACGCAACCCCACAAGCTCGCCGAGGCCGCACCTCAAACACGGAGTTCGCACCCGAACTCGAAACAACGCGGACACACACGTCCGCCTCTTCAAAGTACAAGAAATGAAGTCTTTGGTGATCACAACACTTTGATCACCTAAAAACAATCTCACTACAGCACACCTATAGGATGAATAATCAATAGATAGCTCAAGTGTGGTGTGAGAAAAACAAGGATGAGAGTGGTGGAGGAAAACTCAAGAAATCTCTTTTAACACTCTTGATAAAATCTTCCCTTTAGATTGGAAGTATTTGCTCTCAAATATATGGAGAAAAATCTTTTAATAGAATGGGAAAAACTGGCTCAAGGCTCTCCTAAAAACTTAAAGAAAACAGCCCCCAAATGACCCTTTATATAGAGTCTGGAAAACTAGCCGTTGGGACTCTGTCAGGCCTGCCGGTCGACCGGGTCGGTCGACCGCCAACGGTCAGAAATCCGACCGTTGGAGCACGGTCGACCGCCAGAGTCGACCGAGCCACTGGAGCAGAGAGTAGAACTCTCTGTCGGTCGACCCGTACGGTCGGCCGAAATTTCCAGAGAGCAGAGCTCTCTGGAGCGGTCGACCGGCACGGTCGGCCGTCTTCCAGTGCACAAAGGCGTGCACGTCTGTGCACGTCGGTCGACTGGTCCGGTCGACTGACTTCAGGTATAGTCGACTATAAGGAAGCAAGTCGACTTATCTGAAGCCTGAAACAGAAAACTGAGATTTAAAACTTGGTCTTTTTGGCTCAAATAAAATCCCATAAAATACATAAAAATCTACAAAAATAGTTTTACCAATATACTTTGATACACAAATATGTTTGCACAAAATCAAGGCATGTTATAAAAGATTTGGACTATTTTTGTAATATTGAAATATTTGGCTCATGATAAAAACTGTTTTTCCAAAACAATATTTTTCCAAAACATTTTTTTTCAAAACTCCATCAAATACAAAAACAAGATATACTATTAAAGCATAATGTGTATGGATATGATCCACTACACAATCAAGATGAAATATCTATGTTTTTGACAATAAGCATAAACTTGGTTTTGGATTAAACATATGTATATGAGAAATACCAAAAACCAAACATGTATTTTCTAAACTAGAAAATCTTTTGTAAAACAAAACTAACAAGAGTGTGTGTGCATGGTATACTTGAGCAATCCACCAACTACTCTATCCTTTACATTTTATCTAAAACAAAAACAAAATCTTATACCTAGACACAAGTCTTGATCTTGAAGTCTTCCCTTGAAGTCTTCTCATCTTCTTGACTTGGTCCAAGCTTGATCCAAAAGCTCCTTGGATCACACCGTGCTAGCTCCAAATCTTGACATTTTATCCTTTGTTGAGCTATGCACCTACTAAGATCTTGATAATGAATCTGTCACTAATTAAACACAAGATCATTAGTAAACATAACTTCATGAGTTGATCATCATCAAAACTAGGGTGATAGGCCTTTGGGCCAACAATCTCCCCTTTTTGATGATGACAAAACTCATGAAGTTATATATGCATGGATTAAAGTAAAGCTTCAAAGAAGCTCCCCCTTAACTCATGCATAACACAAAATAATAAATATATGCAATAAAGCTCATAAACATGTATGCAAATGAATGGAGATAAAACAAAATAAATCTTGTTCTCCTATTTGCAAAACAAAACATATATGCATAAATAACAAGGAAGACAAATACTTCTCCCCCTTAAGCAATGAAAACATGCATATAAACTCAAATACTTCTCCCCCTTTTTGTCACTCATCAACAAAGGGTTCAAAGTAAAAACAAATCAAACAAATTTTTCTCCCCCTTTTTGTCAAAAACAAAAAGATCAAGAAAGGGTAATACAAATCAATCAATACAGATTTATATGCGATATACATTCATGAAGAGGAAGACGCTAAATTAGCTTCCCTACACATATGCATTACATGAAGAAGGGATGACAAGCCCTAACTCACATAACACATATTATGTAATGCATAAGAGGAGATGTGAAGCCCCCTACACACGTATATCATATAAAGAAGAGTTGTCAAGCTCCTTAATTTATAATATACTCAACATGAATCCATATGTAAGAGAGATGTTAAGTTCTCCTTGCATATAGGAAATACAAATCAAACATTTTGAATTTTTCTCTATCAAAACAAAATTTTGAATTTTTCTTAACATTTTCATTTTCTTATCAAAAACAACTTTGTGCTTTAAACAAGTGAACCAAAAGAAAGTTAAGCACATGAAAAACATATATATGTATGAAATGAGTATACTAATTGACATTGATACATACATATATAAGCAAACAAAATATGAGTATATACAAAAATTATCAATTTAGATACCAATTGAAAGAATCCAATGATACCAATTGACATAACAATAAGATCAAGTGTATAACTCATAACCTACCACCCTTCATATGCTCAAGATAGAAGATTTTCAATGAAGCATACAAGGCATAATCGCCCATCCATCCTCCCATTGAAGGTAGGGGTTTTCAAAAATAAATTTGAAAATAGTATAGCATTGAAAATCACTACCAAATGAAGAATAATTAACTAGTTAAAGATAATTTTTGAAAAACTAGTTAAAGATCCTTCAAAATATGAAATCAAACATATGTATTTCATGAATCATACTAAGTACATAAAAATTCAAGCACTCATAGTCCATAAAGCTCAAAATTATCTTGAAAAATAAAAGATGAGTGTTCAAAGGTTATGTAAATGGTATTTTCATGAAAATGGTCATTGAAGCTCAAAAAGATGAATAACATTTTATAAAACATGAAAATTTATTTTTCTTAAAAAAATAATACACTTCTAGGCATATGTATGATTTATCCAATCCTAATAATACACATACATATCCCAAATAAAAAGAGTCTATCAAATGTATTTGCATGAAGGCAAGAGACTCACGGGTATACATGTATATTTATTAGATTTGAATAAAAATACATATACATGAAGTAAAACATGAAAATAGGTAAAACAAGTGTAAATGAAAGAATCATCAAAACTAGGCTACACATGTGCATATAGTGAGTACAAATGAAAAATAAAGTGCAAACGTATATGAATCAAATGTGGCTCACTACTTGTACATGTATAATTCCAAGTTTTGACAAATACTACATCTAAACAAGATTTTATCACATGAAGCACAATAAATCATAAAATATGAACATGCTCAAAATATTATGAATGAACAAGCATGAGCATAAATAAAATGGGAGTTTAGAGATTGTTACCAACTCTAAAGCTCCAAACATGGTGGTCATCCCACCAAAATTTCCTTGATAGCGGTGCATCAAATGTATGTCCTTCTAGTCGATGCAACCACCACCAAGGCACCAAATCTCTCACGTCTTGTGAGAGCCCTCACCTACATCAAATACAAAAGGTAGGGACTTTGGTACCCATTTTTTCTTGGGTCCACGGGGGTTAGCATTGTGTTGAGGAACCCAAACATTTTTATTAGCAAAATATAAAACATGCAACTTATCAAAACAAAATTTTGCTAAATGGCCTTTGCGGCCACAATGTGTACATTTGTACACCTTAGAATGCTTATGAGTGTGATTGTGATCGTGACGTGCAACATAAGCATATGCATGATGATGATGTGCATGAGAGGGTGGAGTTTGTTTCTTTGCAAACATGGACTCCAATCTAGAATGGTTGAATGCACACGAGCTCAAAGTTGAGCTCAAACTATTAATTTTATTTTTCAAAAGAGTGATCTCACTATCATCAATGGTGGCATGAAGATTATAGTGGGATATGGAATCATTTTTCTTCTTTTTAGAAACTGTAACTTTTTCTTTTTCTTTTTCAAAAATTTTTCTTTTCAAAGAGGTGTTTTCTTTTAAACAATTTCCTTTTGAGTTTCCACCAAAATAATTTTATCTTTTAAAATCATATTTCCTTCACATAAATCATTCAATTTTGACATGAGGGAAACATTTTCATTTTTCAAATCTTCTTTTTCTTTTTCTAAACATGCAATTTTAGTTTTAAAAGAATCGTTCTCTTTTAGCATGCAATCAAAATCCTTTTTAATTTTCTTATTATCTTTTTCTAAGCATGCAATGTTATCTCTAAAAGAATCATGTTCTTCATGCATGCAAGCAATATTCTTTTTCAAATTTTTATTTTCTTTCTTAATCATGTCATACTTTTCAAGCAATAGATGACAAAAAGTAGATAGCACATCATATGACATGTCTACATCCTCATCCTCGGATTCGGTAGTTACCTCAAGGGGGTTATCCCCTTGGACCATATAGCACTTGTTGGAGGTGTTGCTTCCAACATCCGGATCGCTCCCCGCATAGTATTGATCTTTTTCGCCAAGGGAGATGAGGGTGTTCCAAACTACAAAAGCCGAATCAAAGTTAGAAACCCTAGATAAATAATCATCATTTAGGGTTGACTTTAAAGCATGAAGGGCTTTTGCATTAGCCTCAAAGTACTTGCTATTATTAATATAAGCATCATTAGTGGTAGCAAGATATACATGAATGCTTAGGGCCTTGAGGTACATAGACATCTTAACCTTCCAAATTTGGATGTTAAGAATGTCAAAAGTGGGTGGTGCCATGAAATCCATAGTGTGTGTACAAATAAAGTGATTAGCCAAAATGAGGATCTTTAACTCTAGGTTGTAAGACCCAAATCAGAGTACCATGCTCTGATACCAATTGTAAGTTCACCTAGAGGGGGGGTGAATAGGTGATGGCTAATCTAATGGTCACTTAATGCCAAATAATGCGGAAGCTAAAGTAATTATGACCAAATAAAACTTTTACACTAAACACCACGTATAACCAAAGAGTGTTGCCGAATTCCCCGTGAAGGGCTTTGGACAAACTCCTCTAGATTCCCCTTGAATGGGTTGAGGTGCCGCGTTGGCTCTCTTGGTTGAATACAAGTGTTAGCAACAATCCCACGCAAGTATATCAATTAAGCACAAATGAATATATCAAGCATATAAAGATAGACAATAATTGAATGCGAGATATAAACAAGGGAGAGAGAGAGAAATGGCAATCGCAAACACAAAGGTATGTTTCGAGGTTCGAGCACACTTGCTCTACATCCCCGCCTTCGACACACGAAGGATTTCCACTATGCAATATCCCAATGGATCTCTCCCCGGTGCCGCAACACCTACAAACTCTCGGACTCCCTAGTCCCGTACACACGCAAGCCCCACAAGCTCGCCGAGGCCGCACCTCAAACACGGAGTTCGCACCTGAACTCGAAACAACGCGGACACACACGTCCGCCTCCTCAAAGTACAAGAAATGAAGTCTTTGGTGATCACAACACTTTGATCACCTAAAAACAATCTCACTACAGCACACCTATAGGATGAATAATCAATGGATAGCTCAAGTGTGGTGTGAGAAAAATAAGGATGAGAGTGGTGGAGGAAAACTCAAGAAATCTCTTTTAACACTCTTGATAAAATCTTCCCTTTAGATTGGAAGTATTTGCTCTCAAATATGTGGAGAAAACTCTTTTAATAGAATGGGAAAAACTGGCTCAAGGCTCTCCTAAAAACTTAAAGAAAATAGCCCCCGAATGACCCTTTATATAGAGTCTGGAAAACTAGCCGTTGGGGCTCTGTCAGGCCTGCCGGTCGACCGGGTCGGTCGACCGCCAACGGTCAGAAATCCGACCGTTGGAGCCACGGTCGACCGCCAGGGTCGACCGAGCCACTGGAGCAGAGAGTAGAACTCTCTGTCGGTCAACCCGTACGGTCGGCCGAAATTTCCAGAGAGCAGAGCTCTCTGGAGCGGTCGACCGGCACGGTCGGCCGTCTTCCAGTGCACAAAGGCGTGCACATCTGTGCACGTCGGTCGACCGGTCCGGTCGACCGACTTCAGGTATAGTCTACTATAAGGAAGCAAGTCGACTTATCTGAAGCCTGAAACAGAAAACTGGGATTTAAAACTTAGTCTTTTTGGCTCAAATAAAATCCCATAAAATACATAAAAATCTACAAAAATAGTTTTACCAATATACTTTGATACACAAACATGTTTGCACAAAATCAAGGCATGTTATAAAAGATTTGGACTATTTTTGTAATATGGAAATATTTGGCTCATGATAAAAACTGTTTTTTCAAAACAATATTTTTCCAAAACATGTTTTTTCAAAACTCCATCAAATACAAAAACAAGATATACTATTAAAGCATAATGTGTATGGATATGATCCACTACACAATCAAGATGAAATATCTATGTTTTTGACAATAAGCATAAACTTGATTTTGGGTTAAACATATTTATATGAGAAATACCAAAAACCAAACATGTATTTTCTAAACTAGAAAATCTTTTGTAAAACAAAACTAACAAGAGTGTGTGTGCATGGTATACTTGAGCAATCCACCAACTACTCTATCCTTTACATTTTATCTAAAACAAAAACAAAATCTTATACCTAGACACAAGTCCTGATCTTGAAGTCTTCCCTTGAAGTCTTCTCATCTTCTTGACTTGGTTCAAGCTTGATCCAAAAGCTCCTTGGATCACACCGTGCTAGCTCCAAATCTTGACATTTTATCCTTTGTTGAGCTATGCACCTACTAAGATCTTGATAATGAATCTGTCACTAATTAAATACAAGATCATTAGTAAACATAACTTCATGAGTTGATCATCATCAAAACTAGGGTGATAGGCCTTTGGGCCAACATCAACAAATAATTATATATGTTACGCATGAAGGAAAAGATAACGGTGTTGGAGCATCTAAACTTCTTCAACAAGATCACCAGCGAGCTTCTTACTGTTGATGTCAAGATCGACGAAGAGGACAAGGTATTGATACTTCTGAGTTTGCTTCCACAGTCATACGATCATATTATCACCATCATGCTTTACGGTAAAGAAACTGTTATCTTGGAGGAGGCCACGTTACTCTCTTATCTAATGAGATCAGGAAAATATCAAATCAAGAAGAGTAGGAAGGATCGGTTTAGTGGTTACGAGAAGAAAAGAAAGAGAAGAAGGAAAGAAAAGTTTAAACTCGTCGAAGGCATGTCACTTTTGTAACATGGAAAGTCATTGGAAGAATGATTGTAGCATCGATAAGAGTAGTTGAAGAAGAAAGGGAAAGTTGCAGAGGCAGACATAGCAAGCGGTGTTGACACTGAAATATTAATGGCTTCCTACGTTGAAGACAACACTTCTCAAAGTAAAGAATAGATATTTTATTCTGGTAGTACGATTCATGTATGTTCCCAAAATGAGCTGTTCAACTTCTTGGTTGCAAAGGAAGAATGAACTATCAAGATGGTGGATGGATCGGCATGTGAGGTCATTGACACTGTTACAGAAAGAGATGGGATAGTGCACGCTCTAAAGGTGGTCTGATATGTCTCGGAGGCACAGTATAATCTAATATCCATATGGTTGCTCGATGAAAAAGAATGTCAGATCCAAGTGCAATAAGGCGTCATCATAGTTAGCAAAGGAGATAGGATAATCATGGAAGGAGAGAAGTGTGAAGGGTTATACAAGCTGAATAAAGGAAACTCAGTTCGAGGTGGAGTTTCAGGGATAAGTTTAGAAGAGAGCTCATCCCGTGGTGGACTTTTAAGAAAAACTGCGACGGGACGTGAACCGGGCCAAAGTATTGCAGGAAGGAGAAAAAGGTGCATTCGGGCGAGGCCCGAGATGGCCTAAGCCATGGCGGTAAATTAGCCAAGGCCTCGAGGAGAGGGGACATGAGTTAAAGACTTCACAGTATGGTTTCAAGAAAAGAATTAAGATAATAATCTAAAATCTCAAGATGTTTTGCTAAAGGCTTAAAAAACAAGTCAAGATGGAGATTGTTAGGATTTTGCTTTTCAAGAGGAGATGATGGTCTAAGAAGATCACACCCGATTGAAGAAGACAATGGTTTCAAGTAAAAAAAACAGATCAACATAAAGCAGATTAGTCGACTGTACACTGTACAGTCGACTAATGCTCAGGCTAGCTGACTATACAATCGACTAGACATAATACAGAGAGAAGTATTATACAGTAGTCGACTAATAAGTTCTATTATTCTTCTAATGGAAGGGATTAGTCAACTAGTCTGCATGATAAGTCGACTATCAAGACATTCTGAAGCATGAGCAGTTTTCTTTTCAGGCGCATGCATGTTTTTTTAGAGGAGTACGAATATGATTCAGATTCTATTCAATATGTTTGTTTTTAAAGATTGAATGGTCTAGAATTCTTGAGATATTAGGAGTTGTATTATAAAATCCTATAAATAAAGACTGTAACCCAGTAGATTATAGTGAGAAGAATATAGAGAACACCAAGAAGATCTTGAAGAAAATCAAAGAAAGTCAGGAGAATGATGAAGATGCATAGGGAGAAGGTAAACTCTTATAATGTAGGTCTAGATTTAAGAGGAATATGAATACTCTTGTGGGATCAAGAGAAATGTTAGATCTCTTTGTATGAAGTTTATTAATAAAGCTCTATCAAGTTCTCTCCCCGTGAACATAGGCTAAGTTTGAGCCGAACCACTTTAAATTCTTGTGTTGTTTGTTATTACTCTTTTGTTTAGGTAATGCTAGTTTCATTTATAATAGTTTTCTTTTTATAAATATTATCATATTGTCTACAAACGTCGATCCTAAAAGTAACAATTAGTAAAATAACATACCGATTTCGCGCAACACATTGTTCTTGATTTCTTTCATCTAACATAATTTATCCAACATGTTGAAACAGATGAGGGAGCAATGGAAATCCGCTGAGCTAAACGGTGAAGTAAACGACAAGTTAGACAAGCATGAGTAGGCAATTTATAGTTTTTGAAAAAGAAAATCTGTATTGGCAATTGGAGTTTGTCTTGTGTTTTCAACGCACACTTCTCCTACTCCTCACCCCTTCGCAGAAAATAGTGTAATCTTGGGCTTATGGTACGTCAATTGTCACTCATAAAACTTATGTACCCTTTAGTGTAAAGCTTTAATGGATGGCCTTATATTAGCAGTGTACTTGGTTCATCTCTCTGATTATCTCACACACACCACACACACTCTCTCTCTCTCTCTCTCTCTCTCTCTCTCTCTCTTCTCTCTCTCTCTCTCTCATTTTTGCTTTTGATTGATAAATATCTGATGTTTGCTTCATAAAGTTTTCACCAAAGTTATTTCATAAGAAGTACCAACGCTGAGCACAAATATACCCATGCATATATGCTATTATGAACAAGATTGAAAATGGAATTAGGGTAATGAGTACTTCAATTGCCTTAGAGATGGCACAAAGTAGCCGTTTGCACTAAAAATGCTCAATCTTTTATTTAGAAAGTCTCCCTCGATCATGGTATTTTGTTAATTATCCCCACAAATCACTGAGAGATTTAGAAATTTACCCTAATAGTAGCATGTGTTTTGTTTTAAATGGTGAAACACAAAATATTGTTATTGACTTGTTGATTTTTGACCGAATGGCAATTTTTGAGTTGGGTCATGGGAGCTCCCAGGTTCAAGAAGAGGCCCATGGCCTTTAATATATGTTAAAAGAAAATAAACATTCAAACACAAACAAAAGAAATATAATAGAAAGAAATAAATCTCTCCTCTTCCTTTTTTTTTTTTTCTTTTCTGAAAATCTCTCTCTCGTACACACTCACACATGCGTGCTCAGGTACATTTTCCTTTCTCCCTTCCTTTGATCAATCAATTGCTACTAGTCACCTGCAATTATCTCAAGTTTAATAGCAATTATTTAGCTCAATGCCATATATCAAGTTTGTTAGATCAAAAAAGGAAAAAAGCCAAAAAGAAAAGAAAAATGTCCAAACCCATGAACATCATTATCCCATAGATCCAGCTACCTTCAGTCGAATGTCAATACCCTTCTACATGCTTAGCGCTGGTCACAACATCACCACTGTTTTCTAATCCACATGCAAATTGCAGCCTCCTCAGTCTTCGTCATTCAATAACAATTTACTATTGGCCCAAGGTCCATCACTCTAATTTGATGATGATTAACTCATATAGTTATAGTACTGATGATCTTGTATTTAATAAGTTTCAGATACTTAATCAAGATCTTACTCAGTGTTTAGCTTCAATAAAAGATTCAAAGTCAAGTTTTAAAGCTAGCACGTATTGATTCATGAGCTCGCGCTTTAAGATCGCATGAAGTATTCAAAGAGGAGTCTAACTCATGGATTAAGTTTTAGACCTAGTCAAGATGGAGAAAAAGATTTTCAAGAGAAGATCTTCAAGACTTGTGTCGTGTTTGTAAGTTTTAAGATTTTTATTTTTAAGATAAAATATAAATCATAGATTAGTTATGGATTGCTCAAGCTCATACACACACATACACACAAAATTTATAGTGTTTTCACAAGAAATAGTTTTAGAAAATTTGGTTTCAGTTTAACCGGTTGATTTTCAAAGAATACATATTTCATTTTCCTGAATAGATTTCATCAAAACAAGTTTATATAGTTTATATGTGTATTAGACTTCATCCATACACATTGATGCTTTATAATGTTTAGAAAAACTTATTTGATATTTCTAGTTCATGGTTTTAAAGTTTTGTTAAAAATCAAAACTTATTTTTAGAGCTTATTGTCAAAAACAAGTATATTTCATCTTTTATGTGTATTGGATCATTTTCATACACACTATACTTCAAAAGTGTTTAAATATCTTATTTCTGTATTCGAACAAGTTTTGAAAAATTGTTTTTCATTTTTGAAGTTGGTTTTTGAAAAATACGGTTTTCAGTTTAAGCTTTAATTTATATACCTCAAAAATAGTTTAACATGTTTGTAATGTGTTGATTTTTGATCACACATATTTGTACTTCAAAGTGTTTCAATGAACTTATTTTTGTGAATTTTATGGGATTTAACAGAATTTTTTATGGTTTATAAGTTCAAGTTTTAATCTTAAAAACCCCGATTTTGGCTTCTGGTGACCGACCTGTCGAATGAAGCAGGGCTCGGTCGAACAATGTGCATAGAATGTGCACAAGCCCTTGGCTGTAGGCTCGTCGGACCGTGCGGTCGACCGGTCTAAAGAGGCTGCTCTCTGGATCTGGCCCTGGTCGACCAACCAGAGAGACCTACTCTCTGGTTTTGGCCACGGTCGACCGAGCGGTCGACTGATGGGATTTGGCCTGGGTACGATTGACCGGACGATCAACTGGCAACCCCAACGGTTGGCTAGTCGATCGACAGGTCAATTTGGCCAAAAAATTATGCCCAACGGCTAGTTTTCTGAACTCTATAAATTGGGGTTCTCTTGCCAGTTTTTGACAAGATTTTGGAGAAGTTTTATAGCCAGTTTTTCCCATCTCGCTTAGAGTTTTTTTCCACAAGTTTTTAGGATAAAATTTTCATATCAAAAGGAGAGTTTTAGAGAGTGTTTATCTTGTGATTTCAAAAGAGATTTTCTTGAGTTTTCCACCACAAGATCTACCTAGTTTTCTCACACATGCTTGAGCTTTCTATTGCTATATTCATCCTTTAGGATACTTATTGTGAGAGTTATTTTTGTGATCAAGAGAAGTGGTCACAAGTGTTCCACCCTTGTATTGGGAAGTTGTAGGTGCGGCCTCGGCAAGCTAGTGTGCTTGCGTTTGTTGTTCTTGGGGAAACAAGTGAGGGACTTGCGGGTTCAAGAGTTCTTGAGGGAGCTCGTTGTAAGTGTTGTCGCCCTGAATGATCTTACTGGATCAATATTTGTAAAAATCCTTCATAGTGGTGAAGGCGGGGACGTAAAGCAAGTGTGCTTGAACCACGAAACAAATCTCCCATGTTTGCGATTGCTTATTTCTCTTTCTCACTTGTGTTTATTTGTTGCATGCTTATATTGTTCATTCCTTTATATGCTTGATATACTAGTGCTTAATTGCTATATGCTTGAGATTACTTGCTCACACTTGTATTTAACCAAAGAGTCATAGTGGCACCTCAACTCTTAATTTAGAGAAATTTTGAGGAGATAGTTCAGAGTCTTTCACCGGGAATTCGGCTACACTCTTTGGTTATACGTTGTGTGTTTGTCTAATAGTTTTAGGTTGCATAATTAGTTTTTATTCTGTGTTGTTTTGCATTAGATTAGCTAGTGACCTATTCATCCTCCTTCTAGGTGACCTACATTGACTTCTGACCTCCTTCCCTCTATTAGCTTGATCATCAGCTTCTGACATGCTATCTACAGCGATCAGGGTTCAAAAACTCGGTCGAGTTGGAGTTAACTCGGCCAAGTCATCCCCAAAGCGGTGGGCTCCGCGACCAGACCATGACGCGATCCGACCAAGAGCCCTAGTTTTGACCGACTCAGTCTTGACTCGACTGAATCGCGAGATGACTCGGTCGAGTTGACCGAGTCAGGGCCGAGTTGGTCCCGAGTTGGTCAAGCATAAAAAGAAAAAAGAAGAAGCAAATAGATCGATTTAGGGTTACCTCATTCGCCGCTGCCACCATTTGACCACCCGCCTGCCGTCCACTACTGTTTGCCCATCGCAGATGGATCCAGGTAAGTCTCTCCCCCTTCCCCTCTCCCTCCCTTCGAACTCTCTCTCTCTCTCTCTTTGTGTCTCTCCCCCTGCCTCCGGTCTCCCCCCTTCCTCTCTCCCTATGATCTCTCTTTGTCTCTCTCCCTCCCTCTGATCTCTCTGTCTCTCTCCCTCCCTCCTTCTCTCCCTCTGCTCTCTCCATCAGATTTCGCAGTGGTCTCTCTCCCTCCTTCCCTCTCTCCCTCTGATCTCTCTCTGCTTTTCATCAGATTTGTAGCGGCTTCAGACTTCGTTGCCTGTCGTCGTCGCCCTCCAATATCGTAACAGCTCCCTCCGATCTCTCTCTCCCCCTGCTCTCTCTCCCTCTCTTTCTCTCCATCTTTCCCGTCATCGTCACCCAAGGAGAGAGGGTGAGGAGGGGGGTAGAGAGAGAGAGAGAGAGAGAGAGAGTGTGGTGACATTGAGAAGAAAAAGAGAAAGTGAGCGGGTAAGATTGAGAAGACTGAGAGAGTGAGAGAGACAGAGAAGAGAGCGAGTGAGATAGAGACTTATAGAGACAGAGACTGAGTCTCACCCTCTCTCTTTATATTGAGTGTGCTAGGTGATATGTTTTGGACATGTAATACATAAGTATTGATGTCTACATTTTTTTTTTTTTTTTTTTAAGATTTATCATGTTTTTTTAGAATTTTTTGAGCTTTCTATATAGCGTTTTGCACGTATCGCCCGACACTGATTCGACACGCCGCGACTGATGTGTCTCAGTGCTTGCTGGGTCAGCGGTCGAGACCACGACTTTGAATCATGACGTTGATATCCACTCCAATCTTGACTCCTCATCCGCTATGACCTTCACCTAATTATTTTTGGAGCTTAGCTATGATTTACGCAACCTTGTAGTTATGGAAGCCCAAAAATACTAACATCTTCAGGATGTCACCATTGCTCCACAGTCCTGGTGAGCGGTGTTCTTGCACCGACGCATGAGAGAGTTCGCGGTCAAGGCAGTCAATTGACAACATGACCAACTGGTTCTCTGTGTCGATCCATAAAGGGTGGAAAGGTATTTTAACTGGGGCTCATCTCGCAGCGAGTTCGAAGTACTAATCAAGAGAGATAGGCCACGACATATGTATAACAGGGCTTAGTCCCCCTTTTGTAGATAAATAAAAAGAAAATCAAGAAATATATAGATACTCGTTTAAAAAATTATTAGGGCATTTTAACAGAGAGAAAAGGAAACGTTTTCTTTTTATTCTCCTCAATCAAGAGTCCTTGGTAATTTGGAGGCCAACTGGTAAACAAAGGATTTTGTTGTCACATTTAGAACTAGATTACTGGTACGTGTGATGCACGTGTGGATAAAAAAAACAATCAATATCCTGAGGAGAAGAAATTTAGATTAAAAAACTATTTAGATGAAATTAAGTTGTTTTGGGGCATTTCGCTACCCTCTTATGTCAAATCATAATTAGGAAAAAAAAACTCAGCTTCATTTTTGTTCGCTTTAACTACCTCTTTTTTAAAGAAGGATGTGCGCCCACATGTTAAGCGCTGAAGTACTCTTCAACAGTGAAAGGTGAAAATATCCCTAAGTAACCGCTTCAAAAAAATGAACCTCTTCGAAAAATGATCTATTTCTGAGGACTGTGACTATGATCTCAGTCCTCACAAAATGATCACAGTATAGAGGACACTATGATTGCAGTCCTCACAAAAATGTCTCATATCTGAGGACTGTGACTATGATCGCAATCCTCACAAAATTATTGCAACCTTATTTATGAGGATTGCGATCATGATCACAGTCCTCATTATATACACTATCTATACGGAGTGCGACCATGATCACAGTTCTCGCAAAATTATCGTGTTTCTGAGTCTTTATATGATTGTGATTATGATCACAATCCTCTTTATTTGGACTGCGAGCATGATCACTTACAAAAATGTCATATATTTGAGTCTTTAAGAGGACTAGGACCATGGTCGCAGGACTACGACAAATGCCCTATTTTTGAGGTTTTGTGAGGACTGCGACCATGATTACAGTCCTCACAAAATGCATTATTTCTCAGCCACTCCTCGCAAAATATCCTATTTTTGAGGTTTTGTGAGGACTGCAGCCCCCTTCCAACCCCCTACGATGACTTGACCGCGCAGGTCGACCCGCGAATTACTCTGCGTCGGGGTCAAGGTTGAGGGGTGAACAATATCAGGTACAATAAAAAAGGGTAAAATAGAAAATGAAAATATATAAAAGATTGGGAGAATCAGTTTTTGTTAACGTGGATGAGACTGTAACGAATCAAATTATGACGCTGAGATTTTTTTAATTATAAAACAAAGTAGGTG